>NMRB01002170.1:3589-41759 GCA_002633025.1 Notospermus geniculatus | reverse complement strand
CCCCCGCCCCTACTTTTGGAAAAAAAGGATGAAAAACATTTTTTTTAGGTTGCCTAATCATGACAATGCTACTAAACTAAATTAGTACTAAAAAGATGAATTCAGAGAGAAGTGTTATCCCATACATGTAATTGGATTAGTCACAGCTATGCGAATTGTGACACGACATCCAAAACAACTATTTTGATGGCATCAGGAAAATAAAGACAACAGAGGCCTACATGTTAGCCACTGGTGCTGACAATGAGGAACTTGCAGAAAATGTAGGCCAGTGGTCGTGACTCCGCACAGTTTGGGTGGCATCCAACCAAAGGTCCAAAGGTTGCAGCCGCTCTCTGCACTGGCTGTCTCAAACGCCTATGAACTGAGTTCCAGTACCGGTAACTGTGTGGAGAGATTGCTCCTGCTGGCTTTGACTATGATTTAAAGTAGGTCTAGAGTATTGTAATTGCATTTGATGTAAGCCTACATTGCATTGTGACAGAATTTAAAATGTCTTGCATGACAGATTCGGTGACCCAGAATGCAATGAGGAATGTTCGACATTCATACAATATGAGTATGTGAGAATGATAGATTGTCCAGATGAAATTGATATTCTTGATCTCCTAATCATCACAATGACTTGCCAATCGTAAACACACACACATGCGAAGAAGGATTTTGAGTCCTGCATCAGCTGACAAAAGGCTGACCATTGCAAGACCTTGTCTCCTTCAACTGAGTCGTTCTGAACTGAACTGTGCTGGTTTATTAGATAAGAATTTTCAGTAAAATTTTTTACATGTATTTGGACACAGCGCATTCTAGTGAACTGAAAGACAGTTTGTGTCAGTCATTTCCTTTCTCTATGACCTTCACCCAACACCTGTGATCGAATTGTGAAAACGCACAGGACAATTGTAAAAATACAATGTATCCATAAAGAGTTGATTCTTTTATGATTTTTAAAATCAATAAACCTGGTGAACCACAGCGACAATAATTATTTTGTTCATCATTGGTGCATGTCTTATTTGGTAAAGTGGCAAGTGTGGTCCTTTAGGCCATGGGAATGAAAGTCATAGAATACCGTCCACCCAATTTAAAAAATCAATGAGGCTTTTTTTCATTTTTCATTTTTCATTATTTTATAAAACACATGTAAACCTACAAGAATCGGCGAAAACCAGTGGTCCATATAGGCTACACAAAAGATGTGCCCTAGGCCCAAGGATGGATACACACATGTATGTGAAGATGAAACAATTGGAGAAAACCCAGACCAACTACATTACACAGTTCGATGATATGACGCACTCACCCATGCTTCCTGCAAGTGTCAGCATCCCATGCACATCGACAGTACCGGGATTCGAACCCACGCCTCCACCCACGCCTTATGTGGAGGCGTGGGTTCGAATCCCGGTACTGTCGATAGGCATACTGACCAACATAGCAGACCTAAGATGATATCCCATGCACATGGTGTGCCAAATATAGTTGAAACAATGATGTCATGGGAATCCCTGTGGCATCCCCTCACCCATTGGTTGATACATAACATGTAAATAGGTCACGCAGTCTGGGTCATGTATTTGAATATGCAAATTATGCCAAGTGTCTTCCCAGTTCCTCACATGGGGTTTACGTCCCGCCAAAACATTGTGAGGCATGCTCAAGTAAGTCGGATGGCAGTCTTTCTTTGACTTTGCTAGTAAACACTATGATTATACATCTTTGGAAAGGATACTTTGTCAGGATCACAACCAAATACGTTTTAGTTTGCCTGGGTTTTTTCGTGTGAGAAAGATAGCCTTGAGAGAATGAAAGATCGTTGACAAAGTTCTGCACCTTGCTACGGCGTTTTGTAACCTCAACATCTAATCTAAGTAAATATCTGTTTATTGGAAAGAAAGTACCAACCAACACTAACATGACTGGGAAGCATACTCTTTCTGGATTACAGCCAAATAGTTTACAAAGGAATGTAGAAATACTTCGAGAGAAATGGTGAAGGAAACGTGACGATCTCTTCTCAGACTTGAATGCTGATGTCGGGAGTTCCATCAATGAAGCCGACTTTAAAATTGCGTCAATTTGGAAGCCGTGTCTGTCAACCAGTTGAGTACCCGATTTTTGCTTGAATAACGATGTCAGAGGGAGTTGAAGAGAAAGAACTTTTTTCTTTTTTTGAGGCCGTTTTCGTCGTTTTTGGTGAAAATTGAGCGAAGTTGAGTTGAGGGACGCATTTTTTTACAAATAATGAAAATTTTTGAAATAATGAAAAATTTTGGCGGCGGCCATTTTGGTATGCGGGCGGTGGACGGTATTCTATGACTTTCATTCCCATGGCCTTAAGTGTGTTGTTACACTCATGGCTGATTGATAATGTTTTTCACAAGTTTCGATCTGGCAGCACTGGTCATGGTATTGATTTTGCATCTGATGGGCTGAGTTGTGTGTTAGCAAGTAATAAACCCTATTGTACTGTATCTGTGAATAATAGTTAATAACAATATCATATGTACGTGCAAATGAAAGACTGGTATATACATGCTGCTGCCATAAGATGTGTAGTCTCCTACATTCATGCATCTTGACTGGGACATAGGACAATACTTTCGAAGCACCCATTTCTTACATCTGCAGTGTTTTGGTTACCTCATTGGATTCAATTAGCAAAGCTTGGTATGTATTTTATCATGACTGATGTCAGGTGTTCTTGCTCAGAGTCATTCTGCTCTCTGACTTCGTGTTTTTGCACAAGCATGCAGTCACAAAGAGTTTGGATATTGGTCTTGGGAATAGTTGTGTGATGTACAAACTGAATGCCATCAGTATGATTGATGGATTTATGCGGATTGATGAAATTTTAGTAACAAACAGGTGTTCAAATATGCTTTCAGTGAGTCTGACTCATGTTGTATAGAATCAGTTAATGTATAGAATCGTCATCAAAGGTTGCATTTATGTTTGTGAAGTATGTTTGGCTTACGTGAGTGAGAATGATATGACACTGGAAAAACAGACCTCCAGAGAGCCGTTGATTTGTTTGTTAGTTGTATCAGAAGTCACTGGTTCAGAGAACGACAAATCAGTTTTTTTCCTGGTTGTCCACGGACAACCTGAATTCCAGAATTTGGTTGTCCGCATCAAACGTTGATTGCCCGTAGGCCTAAATGTTAAGCATTTCATGATAAAGCTGCTGTCAGGGCAGTTGTCCATGGACAACTGATTGGATGAAATGGCTTGTCCGTTTGGGAAAATCAGTTGTCCCGGGCGCCCGGACAACCAATTTGTCGTTCACTGTGGTTGTACAGATCAAAACATTAAAGTTGCATGTACATGTACGTAGAAAGTGCATTGAGTTGAACGTTAAACTTAATGGTACCATTAGCTTAAAGTCGCTTTATGAAACAGGCTCCTGTCTTTTAAAGGGCCTCTAGAGGCAGCTCGCCAATAGGCTACTATCAGTACCGGTTCTTCAGCTAGGCGGCGCCACTTTAACGTTAATCACCATTACGAGGTATTGAACCTGGGTTTTCCCCGGGGTTTTCCCCAGCCATGCTGGGCTGCCTCTAGAGGCCCTTTAATGTTTACTCCTGAGTGCCATGTTCCACATTATGACATCACCTTCACAATGGACTAACTGCATCAAAGTAGCTGTTTCGTAAAATGAAATGTTCAGTGCTTTATTCCATCTAAATTGCAATATCTTGTAGCCAGATTGCAACAGGAGAGTTTATGAAAAGGGATGGTGTTATCTTTCACTTGCAGATTTGAAATAATAGTGGTGGGCTTGTCAATTTCATTATCTCTGCTCTGCAGATTTAACCTGGCAGTAAATCACTGGAAACTCTCCTACTGTAACAGAATCAATGGATTATCATACATTTTGTATTAGAGTGCCATAGACAGTGTGCTGTACATTTATATTTACTTTTTGTTGGAATTGTGCACCCACTCTACTTGTTTGCGCAAGTAGGCTACAGTGAATTTCCATCTTGGTCAAATGCTTGCTAGAAGATTGAGCATGGTTGCTTCTTGATATGTAAAGGGCAGAAAAACCACAGTTCTCTCCATGCTGTGTCATGTGTTAGAAGCGGATGAAAGGAAAGCATTCTCGCAGTGTCATTGAAATGAAAACAGATAACCACTGGTGGATCAAGGGGGTGGGGCACTCGGCCTAGGCCTCCTCTTTTTTGTGGAAAATTCTTGACGTTGCCCAGGAATTTTTATTCTGGAAGGGGTAGTGGACCTCTCTTTCTCTCGATTCCCCTCGATTATTGCCTGTATTGCAAAGTTACTACAACTATTTTCACTTTCTCCAACAGAGAGAGGGAACTCCAACACGAGACCGCCCGGAGGAAAGAGCTGGAAGACAGATTACAGGAACACATGGTTAATATGTACAATGATGACAGCGTGAACGAAGAACTTCGCCAACGCTTACCTCGTGCCAACAAAGAACCAAGGGTTATGCTGAATGGTGATAAGGAGGAGAGGTGAGGCATTATATATTTGTGATATTGAGAGCCAGTTGGATGCTCATGAGTTGTGGATGATCTCTTCATGTTCTCCTCTGACATGTCTGATAGGAAGTTTTTAGATTCGTCTCCCAGCGCCATCTTGCAGCAGTTGTGGAGACGAATCTGTTATAATGACTTTCGGGGGAGAGTGATCGACGCACCCTCGGCGCCAGGCGCAGAGCGCATACATCGAGACATGCATTCGAANTTAAAAACCAAACAACACTGGATGAAACGTATGCAATGTAGGAGGAACCCTCCCCCCCTGCACCAACACCATCCACCCCCACCCCACCCCATCCACCCCCTCCCCACCCCATCATGAAGGATTTGCATTTGTTCTACTTAATTCCAGGAGTGCCCTTGATGATATAGAAGACGAAATAGCTGCTTCTAGAATGCAACAAAATGAATCCGGCTATGGAAGATGGGGTAAGTCATCCATAGGTGGTCCAGCTTATAGGCTGCTGGTTCGTGACCTTCTGATTGTCAGAAATATCTGTAAAGTTCACTGTTGATATGATCTTCTCAGTGGAATGTGTGTGTCAAGTAAAGCGCCGTGAGTAGCCCTTTCTTTTTAGACTCCAAATGCAGTCATATTGAAGTGCTCTGCCCCTACTTTTGCCCCTTGGAATGTTGAGTGGTCAGAAAAGTAAGAACTTGACGACCTAGGTTGTGTAATCCTTTTGTGATCCTCATCAACTCTTGTCACTTGTCACGGGTCAAGTTTATGGAGTTGAATTTGGGACTCTTGTTGATTATTACAAAATGTACACAATTCTCATCAGACTGATGGAAACATTCTTTCATACTTACTGTGGTGTTGGTGTAAAAGTATCCACATATAGGACTGATCAGTAGGCCTTTGATTGAATTGTCATCAGTTTACATGTATGTTGAATCTGCTGAAAGTAGGTAGCCTGAAAGTAGGTATCAGTTTGTTCATACTCTCCTTCTCCTGAGAAATAAAATTAGGAAAATCACCGCAGTTCGTGCGTAATTTTCCTAGCCCTCCCCAGCAATATGCCTATCAGCAATATGTTTCACATTCCAACAAGTTTTCTGATTGGTTCTGTCGTTGTGGTATGACGTGAACTTTCAGATTGTGCTGTTTTAATTTTATTGAATACCCGAGTCCATTGGGTCACATATTTTGCACATATAAATTATGAAGTTATTGCAGATGTCATGTGATTGATAACATGTATCAGCTTCTAAACTCAGAAACATGCATATGATTACTAAGTACCGTCTGCTGCCTGCCATATGGCATCAATACATGGGCTGGGCTGTTTATGTGCAGGTGTGACTGAGGTGTATTTATTCAGTATAGTCTAGTGTGGATAGACTGTTGCCTGCGATTGAATAATCAGTCATACATGTACACGTACATGTACATCCCGATATTCTTTCAGTACAGATCCAGGGAAGGATCTTTGTGAACCCAATTGATTTCCAACCGCTGTTTTTTCAAACTGTGGTCTCAAAATCGCTGACTTTACAGCGGCATGTTCTAACTTGGACTTGAAACAGCTGTCGTGAATTCTGATCTTGTTTGTTATTGAACTGTGGTTATTTTAGTGCGAATTTGTGTGCATTTCCCGTTGTTGCTGTTGAAAACTGAGGGCAATGTCAGATCAGGCTGTACATATTCTGCTCTTTTTCGTTTGGATAGTCCAATGGCTTTCACCATGGTAAGCAGAAATTGAACTAGATTGCATGTGATCTGCATGAATATGGGGGTAGACAATTCTCGAATTCGCAGATCTGTGCACTTCCGCCGAAATCGCAACCAGAACCTTGATCTGAAACCAGCTGATGTGACGCATTCCATGATTCAGCAATGGTCGACTCTGATGCAACGTCGTCGAAGTCACTGTCGTGGGGTTCGCTGCGTCACATCATTCAGTTTCAGACCGAGGTTGTGTTTGCGATTTCGGCAGAAGTGCGCAGATCTTTCTCGTTTACGTCAATTTGGGATTTGTCTATTGTGGATGGGATTTTCTTCCGGCTCGGATTTTTACCAAATTGTTTAACATTATTCATAGTTTAGGTTGGGACAATTTATTGGAAATAGGCATGGTAAGATTCTTGGTCAACTGGGAGAATTCTTTCAATGAAATGATTCCTCACAGGTCTTAAAGTGTTAAAAAGTAGAGAATGCTACTGATGTGTGGATTGATATTGTCTATCTCTTTCTCTGCAGATGAGGAAGAAGTAGGCCTTACATCTACTGGACGCATAGGAAGAAACTCAAGCCCAAAACGCAGCAGGCGACGGCAGGACAACTACTCAGACGAAGACTACGAACCACGGAATCAGTCGTCGCGACACTTTCAAGGTTACCCGCCACCTGGTTACCAAGGGTACTACCCGGCTCCTTTACCACAACCTTATATGCCTATGTATCAGTACCCTGCAGCACCCGGTATGCCTGGTCCTGTACCACAACCATACATGATGCAGCCTGGAATGATGATGCCACAAACGCACAGTCAGTCGCCGATGCATTCTACTCCTAATGTGACCGGTGGTGTGAATCCAAATAACTCAGTCCAAGACAATGCTACGCCAGGTCAAGCTCAGACGCAAACAAGTAAAACCGGATCGGGTACTCCGGTGCAGACAAAATATGGTCTTCTCAGATTGGGTGCTGCCGGCAGTGCCCAAACTCTCGATGATACAGGAGCATCTGATGGAAATGTTGCTGGTGCTGATGCTGCAGCTGGGGCCAGCGGCAGGTCAGCTACGTTCGTGCAGATCAGCGGCATTGACCCGCATCGTCAGATTACACTGTTGCTGGCAGAATTGGATCGGCTGAAGGAGAAAAACAAGAAGGTAATGATTTGAAGCTAAAAAAACATATGGAACTGACTTCTTCTGTTGTTATCTACATTCCCTATTTAACCCGATGCACGAAACATTGAAGATTGTCATGTCCAGGATTGTTTTTTCCAAAAATGTGACATTCGATATCCTTCTGTCATTCTTCCAGCTGAATGAAGAGATCACTGAGTTAACAAGACAACTTGCATCATTATCTGCTTCTGCTGAGACAAAGGATAAAGAAGTGGAAGCCCAGGTGGCAGCAAAGGTTGCAGGTACGTATTGGCTTGAAACAGTATAGAAATGTACAGAATGACTGTGCATGAATGCTGTACTGCTTCTCTTTCTCAGTGCATGGATGTCTCCTTGCTTCCTCAAAGAGAATGAGCAATGGGTCGTTGTGTAAAGGCTTTATTCTGACTCCGGCCTTTTGCAGTCATCTGGGTGCTTGGCTGGTTTCGTTTTCCAGCATGCAAGTAGGGACCACTCAAGTCGGTGCACCTTTGGGAGTGACAAATACTGTCCTTAGTTGAGAGGTGTTCTTGCGTAATAGACGATTCTCGAATTCGCAGATCTGCGCACTTCCGCCGAAATCGCAACCACAACCTCAATCTGAAACCAGCTGACGTGATGCAATCCATGACTCAGCAATGGTCGACTCTGACGCAACGTCTTCGAAGTCACTGTTGTGGGGTCCTCTGCGTCACGTCATTCAGTTTCAGACTGAGGTTGTGGTTGCGATTTCGGCGGAAGTGCGCAGATCTTTCTCGTTTCCGTCAGTTTGAGAATTGTCTATTGTTGAGGCCAAAACGAGTGGAAATGGCCTATTTGGGACTGAGCTCTGATTGGTAGATAGGTGTGAGGTCATGGTGTGTGCGTTTTCTTATAAATTTGCCAATTCATGTTGAACTTGGCACTAAAAATGTAATGATTTGACAGAAATGAGTCAGTTGTTGTTCATGCAATCAATCCCTTTGGGTGAATTTGAAATTCAGATCTCTGCATGAGAGGAATGCAAGCTGGTAAGTTCAATTTGCTGTTGGGAACGGATTTATTATATAGACAGTGTAGCATTAGATGTGCTACATCACTGCATGATTTTCAGAGATGTTCTAAGTGGTTCTAACCATATGAACAACTCAAACCTGCTTAAAATGCATTCCTTTTTATATCCAGTCCATATTTCCTTATAATTTGAAGAATTCTGTATCCCTCTGCCTTTTTTTATGTTGACACATATGCTACAAATCGACAGCCAGCTGTGATTGCAGGATTCCTTTTTCTGAAGAGCAAAAACATCAATTCTGCAGTCGCTGCAGAACTCACACAATGATCAATAACAGCGGATGTTATTTCAAGTGACAATCTAAGCTTATAGAAGTAGTTTTCCCTTGGTGCAGGTGTACTTTGGGAATTGTTTTAGTCAGAGATTTGGTGATCCTTGTTGGCCCGTAATGAGAGGAGGAATGTAATGGTACAGTACCGGTACTGTTTTTGAGAAATGTCTTTATTTGGGCTGTCTGTGACTCTCCATTTGTTCATCTTCAGTCTGTCTGCAGGTGAGTGGGAGCTCTTTCATGAGGACAGCTTTTGGAATTGATGGATGATATCCAAAATGGAGAAGTGTCCTTACTGCAGAGGACAAATCAGTAGAAATGACCACCTGAGGACTGAACTTCAGTGTCCTTAATAGAGAGGTGTCCTCCTGGCAGAGGTATCTGCTAAGGAAGGTTCCACTGCATTTTATGTACTCAGGTTTTCATTCCGTCTGTGATTTCAGATGTGATTGAGGAGATTTACCAGGCTCAGAAGCAACGGGATGCTGCGATGATGCAGAGACTGCGACTCGCCAATGAAGAAAGGGATGAAGCTGTCATGAGGTGTAAAAAGATGCAAGCAGATGGGTAGGTTGAGGATAAGATTCACGTTCAAATTGATTGAAACTCCATCCCCCTGGCATAAATATTAAGTCGAGAGCTGTACTACTGGTACAGTGCACCCTCGCTCTTACGAACCTCGATTTTACGAACTCCCGGATATTATGAACCCAACGTCTGGCTCCCAAAATTTCATGACATGTACATGTACCAGTATTTAAATCCTCGCTATTACGAACTCCGCGTTAGTACAAACTTAACACTTGGACCCAGGGGGGGGGGGGCTGTACTAAGAAACACGGTTTAAGAATTGGTTGTTTCCACTTGTGGAATTTTCTTTTATAGAGATTCGCTTCCCTCTGAGTATGACACTCTATTGTCTGCGCTGGATGCAGAAGATAAAGTTGACGAGGCCTTGAAAACACTTAAAGAAAAAGGTCTCCAGAAAATCCCTGAGAGACTCGTGACTGGAGAACATGCACCAAGGTCATATAGTGCACCTCTGTCGCCAGTGCCAGAGCAGAGAGAGTGGGCGCCTTCTCCTCAGAGGCACTGGTCCCCTTTGAAAAAGGAGCAAGCGATTCCTATTCGTGCACAAGCAGGGTATATTTATCAACAGAATTCATCATCCCTTGAGTTCTTTGAAAGTCGCTTGGTTGATGGTTCCTGGAATGTTGCTTTGGTGAAATGGAAGAGTTTGCTTGAGAAGTTGGGTTTCTTTTTTTCTGGGCATTCCGTCGGAAAAATTGCTTCTGCTTCATCCCTCTGAATGAGAATTTTGGTGTGATTGAATATAAAGTTCTTTTGGATACAAGTACTTTCCTCATGACTACTTCTTGAAGTATTCATGGATTTTCATTTTGCTAAACAGCATCAGTTCTCCTCCATCCCCAGAACCATTCAAGGCCACTTTCCTCTGCAGTGTTTTCCTGCACAGTTTCAACAGGCATTTCCCCTGCAATGTGGGTCAGTCAGCCTTTGACCTGTTGTATTGCATGAAAGAAGGGACAAGATGCCTATACATGTAGATCTGCACCACAGTACAGGGAATCTGTGGTAGGAAAGCAGGCCTTAGGAACTGACACCATACTTCCAGCACCGCAACCCTTCGTTCATTTTCCATTTCTAGTTCCTTCTTTTGTTTTCACCATATAAACTTTTGCCTCTTGTTCAAGTGAAGGATAAAGCGACTGGGTTCCCTCTAACATTTTATCAAATGCGTTGGAAATTTGTTTTTGGTGGCAGTTTTCATTTCAGTTATCGAGAAGGAAGGTGGAACATTAGAATATGACATAGTGTGAAAAAACTTGAATCAGTTACCGGTACTTCTTTCATTGGTTGCTTTTGACTCACGTCATTGTGGTATGTTTGGAATATTGAGGATTCAGTTGTACTTTTACTTCTCTGAAAGTATGAATGAAGTATGAATTCCAATATGAATTCCTTATCATTGGTACAGTTCCATGAATGCAGCCTTGGGAAATTTCAGATACGGTAGTTGGACTGCGACGTAAGACTACACTCGGATCAAATTTGGGATTGAAAATTGCATTAAAAACCCTCAGATTATGTGGTTTTGTTTCAATTTTGACTCCTGTTGAAGTTAAATATAATTTTGTTTACAGTTTGGAGGATTTAGAAGATATTGAAGATGTTTATGACCCAGATGAAGCAGTAAGTATTGGCAGCATTGTGGGTACTCTTATCCATGCCAAATCCCAGTGATCTTCCAGCTCCCTTGCAATCAAATGCAGCATTTTGTGCAGATTTTTTGTGTCCTATGATTGTCTCCCAGGCCTAGATTTTCATGGGATTCAGAATTGCCTCACAGTTTGAGATCTTCATTGGATCTCAGGCTTGTCAGCAATTTCAGTTCAACAAAGTTCAGTGTGAGGGCAGCACTGTGAACAGATGAAGGATCATGCTCAACTTGTGCATATCTAACTATAAATATTGCTCTCTCACCTATTCCCACTTACCGGTACTAATTCTGACATTGGCTCTTTGTTTTCCAAAGAAAATTAGAGACCGGGTAAGCAGTTGACCAGCTTATCAAAATACCTTTCCAATGTATTTCTGTTGATCGTTAGTGAACAGTGTTGCTGAGAATAGCCTTTCAAGTCGAAATAGAACTGCAGCCACAACTAGCTTTTGATTTGAGGAATAGATGTTTGTCAAAATTGTGCAGTAGTGTTGTGATGCTGTTTTAGAGGGCTGTTAGATTTGTAGATGTTCATCATTTGGGCTGTTGCTGTTGTGATTTGAAATGCATGTTGGTTCATAGAGTGTGTGTAGTTGATTGGAAACATTGTAATCTTGTTGAATAGTGCTTAATACATTAGTGTAGTTCCAATGGAAGTTTTTGAAAGCTAGTTGATAGTGCTACCTGTGGTTTAGTGGTGACAGTAAATGACCGAGACGGAGAGGCTCAGACTTAATATTCCTCAAAGCTTCTTGTCCAAAATGACCATCAAAGCACAGTAATGATTCTAGTCCCATAAGTCTTAGCGTATAAGCAAGAAACTTGAAGTACATGTAATGTGTTGGCATTGGGAGGGGGAATTTTCCTCTTTCTGTAGGCCTAATTCATTGCATATGCTTTTCAGACGGTTGAGACCATGTTGCAAAAAATAAATGATGGCGACTCATTTAACGATATTGGAAATGACGGCGATGTTATCTGCTCAAAAATCAGCGATGCCCGAAAGAGAAAGAAATGTATTACGGCAGAAGAAATGAAAGCCATTTTGGAGGAGAGGGATGCTGCTTTGGTCAAAGTGAGGATCTTGATCTTGATCTTGATGTGATAAACTGCGACTGACTGCGTACTCGCGTATGTTGTTGCAGGTGGTAGGTGGTGGATTATTGGTGGAGGATTTGTC
This sequence comes from Notospermus geniculatus, assembly GCA_002633025.1. Lineage (NCBI taxonomy): Eukaryota > Metazoa > Nemertea > Pilidiophora > Heteronemertea > Lineidae > Notospermus > Notospermus geniculatus. The sequence goes on along the minus strand of NMRB01002170.1, from coordinate 29,663 downwards.
GAACAAATCCAGTATAGAACTGAAAATATTGGGCCAAATTCATAAAGGGTGTTTAAGACTTACAGTAGATGCGTGTAACTTCACTCAATGCACACACTTCCACAATGCATTTGACGAAGTTACACGTGTTTAAGTCTTAAACACCCTTTATGAATTTGGTCCATTCTATTTCCACTTCCCTATATCCTCTTGATTATCAACTCTCAAAAATGAACTTGAATTCCAGTGTCTTTCAGACACCCTTGTATTACTAAAGGAAGAATGCAAAAAGAAATCAATTTTGGCCATAGCTCTGATGGCTGTAAACTCCCTACGCAGTTGTGTACCGCTTCCCCCTCGGTTTACGCGCTCTCGAGCGGGTAAACCGAGGGGGGGCGCGGTACACAACTGCGTAGGGAGTTTATGATGGCTGTGGCTACTACAGGTAATTCGGAGACTTAAAGCCCCACTGTATTGAATCTGAAAAACGCAAATCATCGCCGCGATTCTTGACGTCAGTGCACGACGTCACGACGTGTAAAATGTACTGTCTCCCTGCAGATTTTTTCATTGTGTGCTGAAAACTAGGCCTTGATTCTCGGAAATACGCATCAGGCAGGCATTTTGGGGACCTTCACGATGCTATGAGACCTCGACCAGCATTCTCCCAACACTTTGAAAATCCAGTAAAATTCAATATTGTGGGGCTTTAAGCTAAAAATGCTTTGCTATTTCTTTTATTCTAGATGAAGAGATACGAACAAGAGTTGTCTCGCCTCCAGAGACAGGGCTACGGGAAACAAGCACCTGATAACAATGAACAGGCCCTAAGGGTAAGTCTGTGGTAGTGATCCCATACTAATCAGACCATCACGGTTGAGTTGTGCTGCCACCTTGGCCTGTGCTATGGTAACATCACTGAAGTCACACTGTGAGATGCTGCCATCTATATGCAAAAGAGAGGCATAAAGTTACTTGGACACATCTTTGACACTGCCCGACTTATAATTGACCTAAGTGTTTGAGTTTGTCTTGGACCAAGGCTTTTTTCTTGAATATTTTTTGCATATGGAAGAATGTGATTAATTTTTCGTGAAATGATGGTACTTCCATTTAAAGATTTTGGAAAGCTGGGCTTTATGCTAGTGGTTGGCGAGACACATAGGTATGTGTCATAAATGCGGTTTCCCTTCAAGAACATGAACAACTTGTTCAGGATTTGAAACAAACTTCTGCATTTCAGTGAGTCACAGCACTTCAACATTCTTGGTATCTGGTGTGTCATTTGGGGTACATGTAAAATGCTATCTACCGGTACTGACTTCAAAGTTCAGCAGTACTCTAGTGTTCTCTCATAAGAATGATTCCCCTGTGCCCCAAAGGTAGCAATGTTTGAGAGTCACCTGTTCACCTCTGAGAATTCGGAATCATTTTCCTTCCTGTTTTCTTTGTTAAAATTCCAATGAAGGATGGAAAACTTGAAATATTACTTTATGGCCCTGTGCTCCCCAGTATTTCATATGCAGAACAAAAAAAGGAATGTCTTGACTGTTTAGTGTAGGAGGCATTCTGACTCTTGACCTGGTATATCAAGTGCTGTTTTATGTGTCCGATGAAGAGAGGTAGAATACTTATGCATTCCACAGGTTTCTGGGCCCTTTCCATTCGTCAACTGTTTGTCATGTCAAAGTTCTTACGAGGAATTTCGAGGAAGCCGAACTTCTGAAATCGTGAAAAGTTATTGGAAAATGAAGTGTGATCAATAGAAAACCAGGAAGATCCATGACTCTGAAATGAAATGACTGGTATATCAAATTACACTGGTAATTTGGTAATGTTCAGTGGTGTTTGACTTTTGCTGTGGCGTGGCTGCTAAAAATGACACAAAAATTGTCGGATTTTCCTAGAATATCAGCATATATTTACTATATTTTCCTTGAAAAACTCTAAAATTTGTAGAAATATAGCCAGAAAAATGTCGTCTACACCAATTTGACCTTTCAAGGTCTCAAAACTTTTTACTTCAGAAAGTGTAGACAAATTGGATGAGTATGAAGTGTGAAAAAGGATCCTTTGAACAGAGTTACTTCTAATCGCGGTATGTGGACACAGCTGCCTGTTACAACTCATCTCTGAGAACATCATTAATTGTATGGTGTATTTTCCCAGTCCCTCATGGAACGTCACGAAATCATATTTTATTGAATAACGCTGTGCAAAGGTTTCCAATTTATAGCAATAATTGTCTGTATTCATTCTGATACCGCAGTTAACTGCTTTCGCTTGATGAGATATCGAAAAGAGTTCTTCGCAATTTTTCCTCGTGGACCAAAGTGGTCATCACGATGATCTGTGCTTATCTAATCATCAATATTGATACAGTGACTTAAGTTGTTGTTCTCTCTAACAGCCACATGTCGTCTGATGACATTTGTCTGTTTGACCGTCTGACAACTGGTCGACAGGTCCCGGGTTCGAATCCAGCCCGGACCATGTGGAATGTCATCCCTGGCTCTTCACGTTGTCGCATGAACAGTAAGCCGTGGTGCCTTGTACCTTGTTGCTTTGCAAGGGCAAGTAAAAGACCCCATCCAAGTGAGAAACATGAGTAGCTTGAGATTGCCTCTTCCATACTTACCAGGGCCTCTCTACATGTATTTCGAGAAGATGTTGGGAATATCTCCCATTCAGAACTTACCATTGACCCAATTCCTCGTTTTCCTTGCTGGAATGTTGATGTGTGAATTGCTTCCTTGGCTGACTCTGTCTTCAGGATACAGTGCAGTTTCAGCCTCTGTTTAGAAGCTCTTTACTGGCTCTTCAGTGAAGTTACTTCACTGGTAGGCGACTGAGACAACCATGAGAAAATTGCAAGATGTGATGTTTTCATTGCCAGAAAGTTTTCCGATTCATGAAAATTTTGAGTTGACAGCCCTGTTGAAGTCTACGATACATCGTGATCATTACGTAGGCCTACGTGTGATGTGAGGGTGCTTTGCTTTAGTCAAAACATAATTTGTGAACCAAAGGCCACAAAAATACTTCAAGTAATTATCTCTTTTTGGTCCTGAAAGGTTACGGGTATTTATGGCTCCAGCCTGGGGTTGATGGGGCCTGGTCCTGCCTAAGGGTGTGTGAGCTAGTTTGATGGGGATGTGATCCCTGACTAGCGATCCCATGTGTAGGTGGTGCCTGGCTTTACAAGGTAACATTGATACCAGATTAAGTGCCTCTTCACTGCACTACCTAAGGATACTCATATGCAAGTTACACATCCAGATGGAAATTCGAGGCAAAGCCATCCCTCCATTTCAAAACGATTGAAATATCAGTGCGTCAAAAATGAATGGTGCTTGAAAGCCACTTGGCTTCTGACAGGTTGAAAATCAGAATCATCTTGACCAGTTACACCTGTTATAGACCGGCACTGTAAAAACACGCCTGATGGATGCCCATTGTGTTTTCACTTTCTGAACAACTCCACCCTGGGATGATGCGTTCAAGTGGTTCTCTCTAGCAGAGGTCAGGGTTCAGATCTGAAGATGTTTTGTAGAAATTCGGTGATGATGATAAATTCAGAAATTTGCTTCTGGAAGTATTCATTGAAGCCCCCCACCACCTCAGGATTTCTTGGAAACTCAAACATACCGCAGTTAACTGCTTTCGCTTGATGAGATATCGAAAAGAGTTCTTCGCAATTTTTCCTCGTGGACCAAAGTGGTCATCACGATGATCTGTCCTTATCTAATCATCAATATTGATACAGTGACTTAAGTTGTTGTTCTCTCTAACAGCCACATGTCGTCTGATGACATTTGTCTGTTTGACCGTCTGACAACTGGTCGACAGGTCCCGGGTTCAAATCCAGCCCGGACCATGTGGGATGTCATCCCTGGCTCTTCACGTTGTCGCATGAACAGTAAGCCATGGTGCCTTGTACCTTGTTCCTTTGCAAGGGCAAGTAAAAGACCCCATCCAAGTGAGAAACATGAGTAGTTTGAGATGGCCTCTTCCATACTTACCAGGGCCTCTCTATTTCGAGAAGATGTTGGGAATATCTCCCATTCAGAACTTACCATTGACCCAATTCCTCGTTTTCCTTGTTGGAATGTTGATGTGTGAATTGCTTCCTTGGCTGACTCTGTCTTAGGATACAGTGCAGTTTCAGCCTCTGTTTAGAAGCTCTTTACTGGCTCTTCAGTGAAGTTACTTCACTGGTAGGCGACTGAGACAACCATGAGAAAATTGCAAGATGTGATGTTTTCGTCGCCAGAAAGTTTCCCGGTTCATGAAAATTTTGAGTTGACAGCCCTGTTGAAGTCTACCATACATCGTGATCATTACATAGGCCTATGTGTGATGTGAGGGTGCTATGCTTTAGTCAAAACATAATTTGTGAACCAAAGGCCACAAAAATACTTCGAGTAATTATCTCTTCTTGGTCCTGAAAGGTTACGGGTATTTATGGTTCCAGCCTGGGGTTGATGGGGCCTGGTCCTGCCTAAGGGTGTGTGAGCTAGTTTGATGGGGATGTGATCCCTGACTAGGGATCCCATGTGTAGGTGGTGCCTGGCTTTACAAGGTAACACTGATACCAGATTAAGTGCCTCTTCACTGCACTACCTAAGGATACTCATATGCAAGTTACACATCCAGATGGAAATTCGAGGCAAAGCCATCCCTCCATTTCAAAACGATTGAAATATCAGTGCGTCAAAAATGAATGGTACTTGAAAGCCACTTGGCTTCTGACAGGTTGAAAATCAGAATCATCTTGACCAGTTACACCTGTTATAGACCGGCACTGTAAAAACACGCCTGATGGATGCCCATTGTGTTTTCACTTTCTGAACAACTCCACCCTGGTTTGATGCGTTCAAGTGGTTCTCTCTAGCAGAGGTCAGGGTTCAGATCTGAAGATGTTTTGTAGAAATTAGGCTCTGATGATGATTTCAGAAGTTTGCTTCTGGAAGTATTCATTGTTTTGATGCCCCCCCCCCCCCCACCTCAGGATTTCTTGGAAACTCAAATATGCGCAGTTATATCTGTTAGGCAAATCCACAATTCACAGCCAATTTTGGTTTGCTACCAAATGAGCGCATAGAATCTTCGTGCAAACCAAAATGGGGGGGGGGCATAAGTGTGCAAAATCTTCGTGCAAACCAAATTGGGGGGGGGGGGGGCATCACAACAATGAACAGGTTCAACATACCTCCCCTAGGATGATGTTATAATCTTTTTGCAAACTCTCCACTTGTCTTTCATATGGCATTCCTAGGTTACCACTGAAGAAGTGAATTCACGGTCATCGGCTGTCCCCTTGTTAATTTCAGTGGAAAACTGAGAGTATCAGGTTTACATTTCCACATGTAAGAGTGCTTCACTTGTAGTAAAAAATATAACCCTTTTTGAAACCTCTGTCGATCGTGTTTCGAACAAACTCCCTCAAAGTTTGAAATTTTATCTGTAGCCAATAGAATCTCATAAAATATTCACTGCAAAAGACCATCGGCAGACTCATCCCCGTTGATTGAATTAGTCGGTGAAGATATGCTGTTGTTTACCCAGATGAAATCAACAAACAGTGTCAAGAAATGCATTGCGATTAATTTGTTTCATCAAACACTCCAATCTGGTCGTGGGGAATTTTTCCCGAGCGTTCGTGGCCGAGTCAGCGAAGTACAAAGATCTTATTTGCAGGTTTAAATGGATTACTGCCTCGGTGGCACATTTTGGCATGAAAATAAACATTTCATGATGGTAGTTCTGCCTTCGTTGGTTAACTACCTCTGTATTTGGATTGATACTCAGGCGATGCCCTTGTCTACTCATGTCTCTGATCATTAGTGTCAATTTTGCGTTCAGTTGGGTAGAATTGGGGCTCGAGCAGACAGTGACATGGTGAACTTTCTCTCCCTGGAAGGTGCTGCCATCTATAATGTCAGGTTATCGTCTCCTACTCCTATCGTTTTATTCATCCAGCTTTGAGAACTTCCCGAGTTGTTTGTTATTGACCCTTTCACTTCCAGAAGCAATTTTGTCAAAACAGGAGAATGCACAGAATGATTCTAAAAAGAAACAAAAACGAGGCACTGCTAAGGTGTTCATTGCAAAGGACTTGTCTCGTGAAGGGAATAGTTCAGTGTTTAAAGTGTGTCAGGTTATAAGGGAATCGCAATATCCCATGGTTCATTGTTGATCATATAACACCTATTAATTACGGGTAGTATAGTGATGAAAGACCTATGTTATACCAAATGTCAGATTACTTGAACAGTCCCAGTGCCTAGGACAACTCTACATGTAGTTAGTGATTTCCAGGGAATACTTGGTACGGTTTCAATGCTTTTGGGCTTGTTATACATATTTCATATTTGACGGAGTGGACCTTCAGAGTGAAAGAGTTGAATTCACTCAGTTTGAGAAGATGTCTTTTGGAAGGTGTCGTCTGCCCATGCTTGGAAGTGAAAGTGTTAGCAGACGGTATTTTAGTATATCAGCATTAATACCAATAAAAACATCACCATCTAGTTCTGCGGGTGTTCACCCATTTCTCTGAGGGTTAACCCTCTGATATTCATTCGAAATTCAAAACTCACACACCACATCACTGAAGTACTAGGCTTGATTTGAATACAATCCACCTGCCTCTTCAAATCGGCAACATGAGTGGCGAAGTCTTCCCGGGGAGTTGTTATGTTTTCCCTATCAAGTCGTTCATTGTATGTAAGGATAGGCTGAGAGTTTTCACGAGATAGAGACGACCGGTCTTGAGTTGTTCTGTATTTGGATTGATACTCAGGCGATGCCCTTGTCTACTCATGTCTCTGATCATTAGTGTCAATTTTGCGTTCAGTTGGGTAGAATTGGGTCTCGAGCAGACAGTGACATGGTGAACTTTCTCTCCCTGGAAGGTGCTGCCATCTAATGTCAGGTTATCGTCTCCTACTCCTATCGTTTTATTCATCTGGTTTTGAGAACTTCCCGAGTTGTTTGTTATTGACCCTTTCACTTCCAGAAGCAATGTTGTCAAAACAGAAGAATGCACATGATCCTGAAAAGGAACAAGAACCAGGCACTGACGTATTCATTAGAAAGAACTCAACTGAGAGTTTCCAGCTAGAATACTTGATACCATCATCATCATCATAACCAGCATCGTGGCCCGGGCCTCCTCGGTCTTTGCTACGTCTCGTATATAATAATGCAACGGCAAGCAACTGAATGGTGCGTAAAGAAACAGACATGTACAGTGTGATTTAGGTACAGGTACTTTACGGCTTCTTGTACGTATTTTTCATATTTGACAAAGTGGATCTTCGCAGTGAAAGGGTTAAATTCACTCAGTTTGAGAAAATGTCTTTTGGAAGGTGTCGTCTGCCCATGCTTGGAAGTGAAAGTGTTAGCAGACGGTATTTTAGTATATCAGCATTAATACCAATAAAAACATCACCATCTAGTTCTGCAGGTGTTCACCCATTTCTCTGAGGGTTAACCCTCTGATATTCATTCGAAATTCAAAACTCACACACCACATCACTGAAGTACTAGACTTGATTTGAATACAATCCACCTGCCTCTTCAAATCGGCAACATGAGTGGCGAAGTCTTCCCTGGGAGTTGTTATGTTTTCCCTATCAAGTCGTTCATTGTATGTAAGGATAGGCTGAGAGTTTTCACGAGATAGAGACGACCGGTCTTGAGTTGATGACAAGTTTCGGCCACGTATTCTTCTCCACAGGAAACACTTCAACTCTTACGTTGTAAGAGTTTTTCAAAAATTTGAATATGTGGCAATAATTTTCGATGGGCTCTCGTATTTCTGGAGTGAAGTATATTTCTAGATACCGGGGGATGAAATAGGAAACGGGGTGATGTATAGTGCACTGAAATTTTATCAAGGGTCTTGATGAAAATTCACTTCAGTTTCCTTCGTACGGTATGCGCTATTTTGCTTTGGCACCATCACTTGAGAAAAATGAAAAGAAAAACTACATTGAATGTGACTTTCATGATAATTTAAATCTTCATCTGAAAAAGTAACCCCATCTCTTCCAGCGATATTCAGGGAGGGGGCAAATTCAGGGGGGGGCAAATTATCGTCAGAGGTGATTTCTCCTTGGGGGTGAGTTGTGCAGGGGCAAGTTATCCCGTAGACTTTCAACAGAGTTGGTATTTTCACAAAATGTGTGGAAATCCTGATTCTCATCTCCAAAGCGTCATTTCTGTTTTTCAGGAAAAATGAAGTGTTTATCAAATGACTAGCAGCATCTTAAAAACAACGTTTTGTTTTCATAATATAAACAATATAACTACCAATGCATAGATATGTGTCAATATGTACATTGAACTAATGTCGCTTATTTGATTCTAGTTCTTGATTTGAACAAGTTTTTGCATGGACTACTTTTCACTAAGTTGTGTCCACATTTGACATTGTGGTCGTGTTTATCAAATGAACACACCATCATATTTCAAAACTTTCCTAAATGAAATCAAGTCGAGAATATATACACACACGCGTGTCGATGTATTGGCTACATATCTATAAGTAGTGGACTATGCAAAGATACAGAGGCTGTTTGGACTGGCTATTTGAACGCATAATTTACTTAAAACAGTCTATAGTATTTGCTCTAGCATTGACTCCAATACTAGTGCCTGCCAAGTATATAATTTCAACCAAATTCATATCTAAATGTATATACAAACATCATTGTTACCATTGATGTAGACACCCGTCATATTTTATGTTTTTGATTCATATTTAAGTCGGCCATAAACTTGAGCTCTAGTGTTTACTGTTACACCAAGTACTATGTATTGTTTGTAGACACCAAATCTCACAATTCTGATGACTTGGTGTGTATACTCTTATGGAAACAAGTATTTATTCTTTGGTTCTTTGCTTTTATTTCGCAAATACTCAGTCGGCGTACAAATATACATAACTTCCAAATCATATTTGTCAACTTTTGATGTGATAGTCAAGACTTGATATTGTTATTGTTATTGCCAGAAGTGTTTGCCTGCCTTTTGACTGTTGATATTATTTATATATGATATGTAATCAAAGCTGCTGGAGTGATGGATACTGGGTAATGGATCGTGGTTGTTCATCGTTTGGATGTAGCTGTGGCTGCGGCAGTGTGTTGTACTGCCTTGGTTGGTAGTGCATTAGTCCTGGACTGCGTGCCACCATGGAAGTATCTTACTATGGTGGCACGCAGTCCATGACTGAATTTTGGGTTCATGAAAATGCCACTCAAGATCTTCACATTACCCCCGATCTCTCCAGAAACCTTTTAGGGAAATTGAAGGAGCAGCTCATTTAATCATCACTTGATTCTTTCAGACCAGTTGAAAGTACAAAATGACAACTAAGTCCAGAAATCGAATGTGTGACCTCTTGAGTCTGATGCTCAACCACTCCACCACTGCTCTCCTAAATCAACCAGGATTCATTTAGGATCAATGTTCAGTATCTGTGTGTTATTCGCGGTCGGTTCAGAAGCATGAAGTTTGATGGCAGCCATGTGCCGCAAATGAATATAAAAGATGGTGGCAGCGAGTTGCCACATAAATTGAAGTCAGCAGCATTAGCTGTTGTTAGGGTACTCCTACGACCTAGTCCAAGTCATAAGAATGCTTGAGACATTCAAGTCCTATCCAAACTTGAACAAGCCTATGATTCCCCATGTTTTATTCATGAGGATGGCTCAAGAAAAGCTGTAAGAAAATCTGAAAATAAACGTCACACATTCAATCCTTGCCGATGTGCGGTTTACTAGTCCCTCATTATGAATTCATATATGCTTATCATAAAAGGGTACAAGCTGGGTAATCGTATCATTGGGTATATCATCTCTATTTTGGTAAAGTCTCCAAAAGCACGTTCAGGCTTAGGCTACAGGCAAGGTTTTGTCATAGGAACTGCCTATCAGGAGCTGTTCCTTCATGGAATGTTCATCCTTGTATGGTAGCTAGACCTTGGTGATCTTTTCTGTCATTGGTGTGATTTTCAAGGTCGCTTTAGGCATCGGATAAAATGAGGTGTAATTCTACCATGAATCCTAATGACTTGCAGGCAGGATCTGACACTTTGCTAATCCTGCTGCTAAAAATTTGAAGGTAGGCCTAGGCCTAGGCCTACTTGAGATCTCATGCAAGGAAAACTTTTGTAGGTGATTTCGATTTTTGACTGCCTTTAAAGAATTTTTGAAAAGCTAGTACATGTAGTTGGTCCATGACCAAGAATACTGCGTTTTCACAACTTGCAGCCTTGTAATTTTGTTAAGTCTACACTTACACTGTTTTTGGTTCGTGGAGTCCATGTTCCTTCATCAGGGGAAGGGTTTTGTGGCCACAATGTTACCCTCACTGCATTTAAATGCTTTCCAGAAATTTCAAAGGCTCGCATTGAATCAAGTAGTCATCTTCATTCGAAATTCAAGTTTCGTCATGTACTTGACTTTAAGAATTACTTACTCCTTTATTGCATATCTAGTTAGAAAAAAAGCTGTTCGGGTTTCTGATTCCAGAGTAAAAAATTGCACTCAGAAAATCCATTTAATTATACAGAAGATCAAATGAACGTTTCTGAGCCTGTTTCATTAAATCTCACCAGCTATGAAACAAATCTCTCAAAATGCGGAAAAAACCTCTCCCATAGATGTGATGAATATAGCGTAATTTTGATTCAGGTCTATAGTTCGCGGAGTATGATACTTGACCTAAAATCGTGCATGATTGCCGGGCGAATGCTCTCGGTTCCCGGTACCTCAATTACCGTCGAGTTGAAGTGAAGCCGGCCAAGACTAGGCCATACATCTTTCCTCTGAGTGATCAACTTGGAATAATTGTCGCGATGAAGTACCACTTGGTCCTCGACATGCTGGTGAAAGGTTCCTATGCTACTATAGAAAGAGTCCCGCAAGCCTCATACTTGTATCATGTTCAGCAGCATTCACATTCATTGTAGAAGACTAGCTCTACTTGTGGCTGTGATTTGAATGACTACATTGATACATCATTACATGTATACCTAATACCCCTTTCTTTTTAGGGATGTTGAGGTGTTGAAATGAAACTGAATGGACCAAAGTACCTCAAAATTCAGCTGATGATTCATCGTGCTCTTTGACTGTTCATCTAACTTAAACTAACTACCTATACTCCTTATATTTAACCCTTTCAGTTGTTACTGTCATTTGTATGGCGTTTGGCTGCTGGGGTGGGGGTAGGGGTTGTCGTGTTAAGAATTGTCCCTCTTTCCTGGCCAGGTCCATCCAGAGGTGGGTGCTTAGCACTTGTCCCTATGTCATTCCACATGTTGTGATATAACCACTGATTACAGGATGGGCAGGTTCAGCCATGTTCATCATTGCCGGTCATAATTTAAGAGTTGAACTTATTTGTGGAATCACCATTGCAGTAAAAGTGTTGATGAAAATGACTGGAACAAGCTAATTATAATCTCACATTCATCCACTCTTCCATTGAGAAGTGATTTTAAATCACAAGTTGAAATGGTTCCAGGTACTTACTTACCTCTGTATAATGGACCCGAGGTGCCAAAAACGTGTTTGTCTAAATTCATAATGGACTACTACATTATCTATTAATAGCTACTCATAATGATGCGTGGCTCAAAATGCCTTGATTAAGTGATCTCTCCATCAATTATGAAATTTTACTTCTTCCAAACAGTCACTTTGTAATGTGACATGATGAACGGTCAAGTCCCAGTCAAATGGTGAAAATTCGTAAAAATTAATGTTCCGTATTCTATCCAGACTACTCAGGGTACTTGAATAAGTTTTATATTTCGAAGGACCTGCATCTAGTGGCTAACGGAGCTTTGTTCAGTTATTTTAGCTATTTGGGTCATATGGCATTCAATGGGTGGCAGGTTGCTACTTAATCTTTCAAGTATGGTGGAAAAAGGCACTCTCAATATCTAGCGACATCACTTACCTCTGAAGTCCACTGTTCTTAACGGAGGCCTCTCCAGAGAGCCAACCATACTGCCAATGTTGGCCAACCTACTCACCAAATAAGGGACGGGACGTTGGCTGTGATTTTGAAGGGTTTGGTGTTTCACGGCCCCTGATGCATTCTGTGAAAACGATCCAAAACGTTGTGGTGCCGCACAGTAGATTTCAAGTGCCGGTAGCTTCTAAAATTTATCCAAGCCAAAAAGTTGAACTGCTAAGATTTCAAACAGCATCTGAAATGTACCGTAACCATTTGAAGTCGAACTGAAGATTTCAATTGGCATCTGAAAGTAAACATAAGTTGAACTTCAAAGATGCTACCAAACTAAGTTGGTCTTTATATGCTGTTAATACCGGTATGTTTATTTTGAAGGTCAGTTATAGGACCGAAATCTTCGACAATATTGGTCAATTTCCTTCACGTAATAGTCATTTAATGAATCGCTAATGCTGTCGCATCATTTAAATCGCAATTACCCAATGTACAGACTTTCATATAAGATGAGTAACAGATTTTACCCAAGTAATGATGAAATTGTTCGTACACGGAGGTGACTAACATCAAACAAATCAACACTCCAATTTGCGATGCCAGCCCCCTTTGTTGATTTTCATCTGGATGCAAATGGTTGGGCAATGATTTTGTTGGAGGAAGATTACTTTCTTTTGTCGCCTAGGATACGACATGTTCTCCGTCCTGCGCCGGATATTGGTCCCAAGAAGTTTGATATGAGGGGAACTTGTTTGTTTGTTGTTGCTTTTTCCGGCTTTATGTCCAATCACCCGGTTGATTAGCCTTGGCCAGTTCAGAGAGACCTCGGTCGATGAGTTTTTTGTTTTGATTCCTCCAAATGTCCATGCCAGAAGGGAGGTTTTGAGGCCTAGTTATGATGGCAATATCCCCCGGAGTGTAACTTAATTCTCTGGATGCATTCATTTGATTTTCTGGGCACAGGTCCAGTCATGTCTCAAAACCATCCTTGTTGAAATTCCTAGAAAGACCAGCCTCCCAAAGCAGCACAACATATGGAAGAATTTTGGCTCCTGCCTTATCCTGAGGGTCAGGGATTCCAACACATAAGCGGACACCGCCAGCTTCCTCAGCCAGTGGGTATTTACCCTTATCATTTGTGAGTTGGATTTGCATCAACTGATTCTGTTACTACCCGGAACCAGTCGCTGGACCGAACCAGCATCAGCATCGAGTGTGAAGTTTTGCTGCTGTCTGATTACCATTGCTTGGTTAAAGTGAATGTATTTTGCATATTTTATAGTCTCTGGAAATATCGTTGTCCACCAGGTGCGCCACTTGTTCTAATGAATGAAGAGGAGGGGTGGTGAGTTTGGACCATGTCATGTGATGACAACGTTTGTACCAGTATCGTGCTAAAAGCACCAGTCATGTGTTTTTCGATGTTGTCTTTGTCCAATAGCAGTCAGCCATGCTATTGCCAAAAGATGGCAGCAAAGTCCTAGCGGACCAATACAAAGGAAAATCCACGTGATTGGTGCTCGATCAAGAATGCATGCGCGGGTCCGCTATATACATTGAATTGGGCCGTAGTGACACTATTGGTCAACTCACTGACAGCTCCTATTGGTGTACATCGTCATCCGCAGCGCCATCTTCAGCGGGATATTGTAACTGCTTGAGTACCATAGCCTGTCATGTTAAATATCGTTTCATGACATGAAAAATGTCCAGTCCCACACACAATCTTTCCTTCAGCATTTCTCCGAGCTGAACCTAGTCCCAAGACACTGCAACAGACAAACCACAATGAAGACAATAGACAGCATATCACACTCTTGATAATGTCAAGATATTAATATAAGAATACCAACTCATTTCCATGATTTGTCAATTTTTAATTTGATGTCAAACATCGGGTGAATGTGACCAAGGTTTGGAGAGGAGGAGAAGTGCTCTTCATCCACAAAGCGATACGAAACATACCGTTGGAAAGATGACGACTTAATTTTACCCCGTTATTAGGAAGTCAACAATAGGTGTTTCTTTTCTCCATCAAGTAATGTCACTGTGAGTTTACATTGTCAGTATACGTTTGATGTACTGGTACAATGTCTGTACATGATCTGTGCATTTGATGTACGGTGTATAATTTATTTGAGGTAGGCCTTCAGTGACTGATGCACACTGTAATGGTACATGTGATGTACATGTAATGGATTTTTGTAGTTCGTGTTGCTGCCACTAGGTGGCTACCTCTACATCGGCAGTCAAATTACCCATTAGAGATCGCATACCGTGGTCCTTTAAAAGCCGCACAGTATGCACTGTTACTCACTCCCAGTTCGGCCGAAATCATAGTGCAACCTCATTTACAGGCGTGCGTAATGTATAATTACCATAGAACCACATATTATAGCATTATCCTGCATTGAGGTTGGGGGAATCCCCAATGCTGCATGTAGTCTCGCGCAGCCAGCTGTTTCATTCCGCAGTACTGCCACACGGATCCGCAGATTCGAAACAGCGGCTGGGTGACCGAGACTATGCTCTAGAGGGTTCGCCGATTATGACCCATCTGTCTATACTGTGCGGCTTTAAGCCATGACAGACAGTACTAAAAATGTCGTTTCAAACAAAAATTCTGGGGTAAATTATCAGAAGTAGAATTTTAACTACCGGTATCATTCCCTTAATCCTTCTGGCATTTTGAGATTACTTCTGATAATAGAAAAATCCCACAGAAAATTATCAATTCTCAACTTGTGCCATCTTGGTGGATTGAAGGAAAAAGTGAGAATAATTGAGGCGGGCCTTGCTGCTGAGCGGCATCTCTGCCCCCATAGAATTTCCCCAGTTTTCCATCAAAGCTTTAATGATCGGCATATATTTGAACAGTTTTTGAATCAGATCGAGTAGCGTGGAGTTCATGTTGACAGAGATGCTCCTATTACGGCATCTCTTGAGTGCCGCGAGTAATCTTTTTCAATCTTTTCAAAATGTATGTGCATCTCGTCTATCAAACGTCCCCGGGAGATTCAATCATGAGAAAGTAGCGTCAAGAACTCGGGAGCTCAGATCTCTCCGCCTTGTTTATTATCAGCATCAATATTTTGCCCCGACCCATTCAGTACCAGTGTCACCCATTGGCGATTTTGAGAATTGTTAGGCATCCAGTGAACTGAAGATTCTGCAAATTCTGGACAGCTTTTCCGACATATTCAGCCGAAGAGACTTATTCTGGGTGTTCTTATTGGTCGTATACTTGAACCTAACTTGAGGCCAACTTTGTTGAAATGGAAAAGACTGGGGAGAAAATTGGAAGGACTTGAGGTGGGTATGTGGGGCACAGCCAAAAACTTGCTTCATGAATAAAATCAAGAACAGACCATTCTGTGACGTACATGTGTAAAAGTTTGCCTTGATAACTTACAATGACAACTTGCGAACAGAACGGTAATTCACGCTAAAAGCCAATTGTTTACTTTATTTCAGACCCTCACCAAATCATTTCGCTGTCAGGAGAAATGGAAAATTGGATCTACTGCTGTCATTGTAAATTTTTTTTTGAAAGTATTAATGCTTTCTAATGCTGTTGAAGTATTTACCCCTGTCAGTGAGAGCTAGGGATAAACACTACTTAAACACTCAATGGCATTTTATGCAGTCAGTCAGTGCGCTCTGTGCTCATCTGCCATAATTCACTTACTGGCCTCCCTCTGCTGTGATAGCTCTGTCAGTTTCCTCATCCCTGCTTGCAATTTAAATTGTTAACCCTTGTGCTCCCACACCCGGTCCCAACTGGGTGTGTTCATCCAGTCCCTGGCCTAGTTGGAATTACGCAAGCATTGTGTCCTGTGGCAGCTAGGTTCTCTTTAGGGATGCCTGGCCAGGCCATCCCAGTTGGCTGAATACAATAGGCGAAGCTACACACAGTTTGGTATGACATTAATCACCCCAAAAGTTACTTGATCAAAGCACTTTTTATCCTGTTTAAAACTGAGTGTGAGACATTCAGAATGTAAATGAGGCCGTCTCGTCATGTCCTGTCCATGTTCTGTGATGGGTACGTAGTATGATTTTAAGTCAACACCCCTGCAAGAGCAAGGGTTAAGTGTATACCTTTGCTGCGTATCCCTGTGATTGTAAATGTGTGTACCAATCACATATGGATCTGTACTTTTATCAGGCGTAAAACCTGCAAAATTAGCTTTTAAAAGTCAGTCCCAAAACATTCCTGCTGAAGAGTTCCCTTCACACACAGTCCATACCATTTAGTCGGTGGGTACTTTTATGTACATTTCTGAGTGAAATGTACAGTGTGTGTACAGGTATTTCTGGCTTACTTAGGTTGAGTTAAACTTAATTGAGGATGATTATGATTTGATGGATTAATGAGATAGCCCAAATGTTGTATGTCTCTGCAAATATATCAAAATTAACGCCCGCATCAAGGGTGGTCCATCCAGTTTCAAGTGCACTTCGAATGACAGTGAAGTTTCCGTGGAACTAATTTTCACCACCTCCCTCTCTGCTCTGTGAGAGAACTTATCCTTTGAAAGTGGGTTGTAAAAAAAATAGAAATTTACGGGGAAATTCATGTCCATTAAGCTGTCATGACTGAACTTGATATCATAAACTTTGTGTTATGAGCTGCAATTTAGCTTAATTCTCTGTGGGATGGCAGCGTATTCACTGATAGTGCTGAACCCTTGTTCATTTATCCTAGGGGACGTAGGTAATTATGAGTTCGGGGATAAAATGTCTTTGTTGCTGATGGGAACAGTTGTAAATGTTTGTGGCTTAGGTCCTTTGAAACAGAAAAATCAGGAAACTTTCACATCCTAGTTTATCATTTTCTCCATGCAGTCGAAGCCAGTATCTCCTCTTGTCTAAGCCAAAGTTGGGAAGTTGCGACAAATGGTTTAAAAAGTGTACGAACTGCAGCCTGCGTTGGACGCACCAAAAATAAAATGAATTGTGAAAATCAAACACAGAATCGTCTCCTGCCTGAGGTGCTTAGCAACAGTATGGGATGGACGATCCAGAAGAAATGCTGATGTCACACAACCAGGAAGCATCGGGGTCCGTGTTTATTTTCTACAAACTTTGCATCTTTAAATAAATATTTTACTTACGTTTTATTCCGTCTCTTAGGTCTGTATCTAATGTTTTTTTATAACGGGTTTCCTTGGGGATATCTGACATTTGGATTTGACCAGAGGCTATGCAACATTTAACACAGTTTAAGTCAACTTATTTCTTCAACCGGGACATTTGTAGTCCAAGACATTTAAAAAGAGACTCGACTTGTTGCTATGCCCAAGGAAACCGCATGGATTGAAAAGGGGAATCTGTATAATAAAGTACTATATGAGCAGTGTGAAAGTTCAATTTTTTTAGACACAAGGCTTGGTGCTTTTGGTTTTGAAAAGGTCAAGCCTAGGCTGTAGATATCCTCTTCCATCACCAATTAGAATGAATCGCTCTAGGCCAACATGTCTGCCAGGAGGATAACATCAAACTTAGGTAAAAGATGGTATTAAAGTGGACTACGGCATGCGATCTCTAATGGATAATTTGACTGCCAATGTAGAGGGAGCCACCTAGCGGCAGCAACATGAACTACAAAAATACTTGACAAAATGTATGTAGTAAATCGGGTCAATTCGCTGACAACACGTATTTAGTCCTTGGGTTGGAGAGTGGCGCGGTGGCGCCAGTTGTCGAGAAAAAGTGGCAATACCGTGGTCCTTTAAAAGACAGATAAATATATATGTGGGTTTAGAGTAGTTTGGTAAGATTTGGTATCCTTGATAGAGGTTTGAGATTACTGATGTTCTCTGAGCAACTTTACCAGATCTTTCGACCAAAAGTCATGAATCTGTGAAGGAATAAAAGGAAAGTACTGTAAAGCAGGAAAATTTCGCGTGCAGGAAATTTTCGCGAGAGTGTATGAGTCGCGAAAATTTCCTGTCGCGAATATGAGTACACGCAAGTGATAAGTACGGTCCGTGAAAAAAAATAGAAAAAAATGGCAGAGACTCGCGAAAATATCCTGCCGTGAATATGTCTATAATTCTTGATTCGCGAAAATTGCCAGCCGCGAAATTATCTTGCTTTACAGTACATGTACATGTAGTAGAATAACAATACTGGTTACCACCCCCACCCCCCATTCAGGGGGAAGTGAGCAGGGCCAGGTGGTTACATAATGTTGGAGGATTTTGTGAAAAATGTTTTTCCATGACAACCGTTCGTCATTCCATCCATGCAGGGCAGAGTCGTTTCCAATGGTTCTCATTTCAGAGCTGAACATCTGAAAGGGTTAAGCACTCATGATGACAGTATCATAAATCCCTAATTCCAATTACGGAGGTAAATTCAAAAATATCCCTTGAATCAACTCATAATTGGGATATTCAACATACGAACACACACACTGATGCTATTCGCAAACACTGTCGGCAAATTCTGGGGCAAATTTGAACAACTCACAAATTAAATAGACAAAGCCACTAAGATAATTTGAATGCACGAACAGTGTTTANTCGAGCGTGAACTCTCCAAATGTCATGATCAGACATGCGTAAATTCAAACACGGCGTAATCGTCCCCGTTTCGTACTCCTGTGGGGAAAGATGATCTGAGACCACAGGATCTTCACGACATACATCAAGTTTCCTGATTCAGACCCGGGGCATGTTTACCTAACCAAATGAAGAAATGGTTTTCATTTTCCAACAGTCCCATCGGCATGATATGCTAATTCGACATGGACCATGACTAAAGTACTATATTGCACGCTATTGTTATGAGTTTTTCTGCTGCCGTGTCGTGTAAATGCGAGTTCTACGTTTTCACGCCCGCTTCCGCAGGGTTTTTCTAAGTTTAACCTTCATGAGAATCATTCGGGGAATCTGTGGTCTTCTTCGAAGTGAAACCTCCGCTGGTATCATCTCCCTTCTTCAGTGTTTTTTTCGATGCGATATTTCACAGCCTTATCCTCGGCTCTGTGGTCTGGCACGTGACACTGGGCCTTTTTAAGGTCCTCGTGGCAGGGTCTTTTCAGAGTGCTCCTTCCTTGTCTCCTGAAAGCGGCCAGATAAGGTCCTCTCCTAGGGCAAAGTATCCTTCCCTGCTGGGGTCAGTGGAGTGAACACTCCACTAACCGCAGGACATGGAGTGTGATTTGCCCCATTTTCATCTGATTTTAGAGTTGATTTGAATGTTTGCCTGCCTCAAATATACAAGTACTGACTGGTAATGCATTGTGAAATCTTGGTTTTGTTTTTGTTTTCTGCTTTATCTCCATAGTCCATCTCTCTTTATTATATCAGACTTCAAATCACACTATCTTTCATTTCATGGTGAAGTTGAGGCACAGATTGGAACCATTTCAGCCCTGTGCCAGCAGAAGACAGGGAATTTTAGTTCTACCATTTTAGTCCAGGTGGCAGCACATGCTTTTACAGAACCTTATTGTTCACAAATACACCTCTACCCATGACGAGTTTATTGACTGCGTGAATATGAAAATATTGGGGAAGGATTCTGCATTATGGGTGTTTATTTCATGAGGCACTGATTTATTATGTACGAAAGCGAAGGAGGTGCCATCGAGATATTTGTCCCTCTCAAGGGAACCAATTGAGGTCATGCCCACTCTAACATCCGAGATGACTTTCATAGATATTATCATTCTCTTAACTCCCAAATGACTGTGTTGATATTTATCAAAGAGTTGGGTGTATCTGCCTATAAATATTAAGTGGTTTGAATTGCGTGGCTTTATATGATGACTTAGAAATCCTGTGTTTATGATGCTTTCTAAATTTGACCCCTGGATTTGACCCCACCCAGCAGTGCATCTCACTCTGTGTGGTGTTTACTGTGTTAGATAAAAATATTGAATCAGTTTGAACCATCATTAAATACAGTATAATGAGCTCTTCAGGTGAAGTTCACTGTACATAATTTTTCTCAATTCTTTGTCTTTTTAGGCCAAGTTACTTGCAATATCCCAGGAGCGAGATATGGCCTTGGCCAATGTTTGTTTGTTGTTGCTTTTTCCGGCTTTATGTCCAATCACCCGGTTGATTAGCCTTGGCCAGTTCAGAGAGACCTCGGTCGATGAGTTTTTCGTTTTGATTCCTCCAAATGTCCATGTCAGAAGGGAGGTTTTGAGGCTTAGTTATGATGGCGATATCCCCCAGAGTGTAACTTAATTCTCTGGATGCATTCATTTGATTTTCTGGGCACAAGTCCAGTCACGTCTCAAAACCATCCTTATTAAAATTCCTAGAAAGACATCCTCCCAAAGTGGCACAACATATGGAAGAATTTTGGCTCCTGCCTTATCCTTAGGGTCAGGGATTCCAACACATAAGCGGACACCGCCAGCTTCCTCACCCAGTGGGTATTTACCCTTATCATTTGTGAGTTGGATTTGCATCAACTGATTCTGTTACTACCCGGAACCAGTCGCTGGACCGAACCAGCATCGGCATTGAGCGTGAAGTTTTACTGCTGTTTGATTACCATTGGTTGCTTAAAAATCCACGTGATTGGTGCTCGATCAAGAATGCATGTGCGGGTCCGCTATATGGATTGAATTGGGCCGTAGTGACACTATTGGTCAACTCACTGACAGCTGCTATTGGTGTACATCGTCATCCGCAGTGCCATCTTCAGTGGGATATTGTAACTGCTTAGCCTTGTTAAATATCGTTTCATGACATGAAAAATGTCCAGTCCCACACAAAATCTTTCCTTCAGCATTTCTCTGAGCTGAACCTAGTCCCAAGACACTGCAACAGACAAACCACAATGAAGACAATAGACAGCATATAAGCACTTCCCCAACAAAGTAAACGGCACGACCCAAGAATCGAGCTTAATACCAACATGACAGAACGAACCCAACATCACAACACAGCGCTAAGATTCGCTCTGTTCCGTTCCAGTTTCAGGGTCGGTCCGTCTTTTACATTCCGTTCGCAACCACGATTCCGTTCCGTTCCGTTCCGTACTTAATAACTACCCTTGGAAAATAGCTAATGTCATGTCATGTTTAAGAATAAGGATATTTTGGGTGGTTCCTGGGTGGTTCCATGGTTTCCTGTGTATTTTCATGGTTTTCTGGGTGGTTCCATAGTTTCCTGGCTGGTTTCATGGTTTCATGGTTCCAAGGTTTAGAACCTACCGTCAACAATAGGTGTTTCTTTTCTCCATCAAGTAATGTCACTGTGCGTTTACATTGTCAGTATACGTTTGATGTACTGGTACAATGTCTGTACATGATCTGTGCATTTGATGTACAGTGTAAAATTATTTGAGGTAGGCCTTCAGTGACTGATGCAAACTGTAATGGTACATGTGATGTACATGTACATGTAATGGATTTTTGTAGTTCGTGTTGCTGCTGCTAGTCAAATTACCCATTAGAGATCGCATACCGTGGTCCTTTAAAGCCGCACAGTATGCACCGCTACTCACTCCCAGTTTGGCCGAAATCATAGTGCAACCTCATTTACAGGCGTGCGTAATGTATAATTACCATAGAACCCAATGCTGCGTGTAGTCTCGCGCAGCTAGCTGTTTCATTCCGCAGTACTGCCACACGGATCCCCAGATTCGAAACAGGGGCTGGGTGACCGAGACTAGGGTCGCCAATTATGACCCATCTGTCTATACTGTGCGGCTTTAAGCCATGACAGACAGTACTAAAAATGTCGTTTCAAACAAAAATTCTGGGGTAAATTATCAGAAGTAGAATTTTAACTATCATTCCCTTAATCCTTCTGGC
Organism: Notospermus geniculatus; assembly: GCA_002633025.1. NCBI lineage: Eukaryota > Metazoa > Nemertea > Pilidiophora > Heteronemertea > Lineidae > Notospermus > Notospermus geniculatus. The sequence continues at coordinate 7,909 of NMRB01002170.1, read as the reverse complement.
ATTTTGAGATTACTTCTGATAATAGAAAAATCCCACAGAAAATTATCAATTCTCAACTTGTGCCATCTTGGTGGATTGAAGGAAAAAGTGAGAATAATTGAGGCGGGCCTTGCTGCTGAGCGGCATCTGCCCCCATAGAATTTCCCCAGTTTTCCATCAAAGCTTTAATGATCGGCATATATTTGAACAGTTTTTGAATCAGATCGAGTAGCGTGGAGTTCATGTTGACAGAGATGCTCCTATTACGGCATCTCTTGAGTGCCGCGAGTAATCTTTTTCAATCATTTCAAAATGTATGTGCATCTCGTCTATCAAACGTCCCCGGGAGATTCAATCATGAGAAAGTAGCGTCAAGAACTCGGGAGCTCAGATCTGTACGCCTTGTTTATTATCAGCATCAATATTTTGCCTCGACCCATTCAGTACCAGTGTCTGTGACCCACTGGCGATTTTGAGAATTGTTAGGCATCCAGTGAACTGAAGATTCTACAAATTCTGGACAGCGTTTCTGACATATTCAGCTGAAGAGACATGGGTGTTCTTATTGGTCGTACTTGCCTAACCTGAGGCCAACTTTGTTGAAATGGAAAAGACATAGACCCGTATTTTAGAATGCTCCTCAATGTAAAGGAGTTTCTCATGGCTATTGTTCTCCTGTTGAGAACAATAGCCTTGAGGAACTCCTTTACATTGAGGAGCATTCTAAAATACGGGCCTGGGAGAAAATTGGAAGGACTTGAGGTGGGTATGTGGGGCACAGCCAAAAACTTGCTTCATGAATAAAATCAAGAACAGACCATTCTGTGACGTACATGTGTAAAAGTTTGGCTTGATAACTTACAATGACAACTTGCGAACAGAAAGGTAATTCACGCTAAAAGCTAATTGTTTACTTTATTTCAGACCCTCACCAAATCATTTCGCTGTCAGGAGAAATGGAAAATTGGATCTACTGCTGTCATTGTAAATTTTTTTTGAAAGTATTAATGCTTTCTAATGCTGTTGAAGTATTTACCCCTGTCAGTGAGAGCTAGGGATAAACACTACTTAAACACTCAATGGCATTTTATGCAGTCAGTCGGTGCGCTCTGTGCTCATCTGCCATAATTCACTTACTGGCCTCCCTCTGCTGTGATAGTTCTGTCAGTTTCCTCATCCCTGCTTGCAATTTAAATTGTTAACCCTTGTGCTCCCACACCCGGTCCCAACTGGGTGTGTTCATCCAGTCCCTGGCCAGTTGGAATTACGCAAGCATTGTGTCCTGTGGCAGCTAGGTTCTCTTTAGGGATGCCTGGCCAGGCCGTCCCAGTTGGCTGAATACAATAGGCGAAGCTACACACAATTTGGTATGACATTAATCACCCCAAAAGTTACTTGATCAAAGCACTTTTTATCCTGTTTAAGGCCAAGTAAAAAAATACTTATGTTTATCGTCCACCTGGTCCCTCAAAATTGGCAAGGGGGGGCACTTTTTATTTTTATTTTTTATTTTGGAAGATGGGTTTCCAGTGGGCAATATCATGAATATTGCCCCTCAGATGACAAGAGTCACCATCGACCATGGTCACAGTCAGTCTTTGTTGCTTTTTTACTTTCAATTTCTGCCTCACTAACAGCACTAACAAATCAATTGTAGGCCTATGACTCAACAAACATACAGCGGAAGCGCTATTGTGCTTGTGCGGAGTGTTTTTCTGGTGCAAAATTCAAAAATAAAAAATAAAAAAATTTTTGGTGCGGCCCTGATTTTAGGCACGGGCGGGGACGATAAACATGAGTATTTTTTTACTTGGCCTAAAACTGAGTGTGAGACATTCAGAATGAGGCCGTCGCGTCATGTCCTGTCCATGTTCTGTGATGGTGGTACGTAGTATGATTTAGTCAACACCCCTGCAAGAGCAAGGGTTAAGTGTATACCTTTGCTGCGTATCCCTGTGATTGTGAATGTGTGTACCGATCACATATGGATCTGTACTTTATCAGGCGTAAAACCTGCAAAATTAGCTTTTAAAAGTCAGTCCCAAAACATTCCTGCTGAAGAGTTCCCTTCATACACAGTCTATACCATTTAGTCGGTGGGTAATTTTATGTACATTTCGGAGTGAAATGTACAGTGTGTGTACAATTATTTCTGGATTACTTAGGTTGAGTTGAACTTAATTGAGGATGATTATGATTTGATGGATTAATGAGATAGCCCAAATGTTGTATGTCTCTGCAAATATATCAAAATTAATGCCCGCATCAAGGGTGGTCCATCCAGTTTCAAGTGCACTTCGAATGACAGTGAAGTTTCCGTGGAACTAATTTTCACCACCTCCCTCTCTGCTCTGTGAGAGAGCTTATCCTTTGAAAGTGGGTTGAAAAAAAATAGAAATTTACGGGGAAATTCATGTCCATTAAGCTGTCATGACTGAACTTGATATCATAAACTTGGTGAACGTTACGAGCTGAGTTTTAGGTTCTCTGTGGGATGGCAGTTGTTCACTCAGGTAGTGCTGAACCCTTGTTCATTATCCTAGGGGGGTGTAGGTAATTAGGGGCGAAATGTCTAGGGAGGAAAAGTGTTGAGGGGCCAACTCTGCCCCCCAACACTTTTTCTGAGGGACGAAATGTCCTCCAACCTCATTGCTGATGGGAACAGTGAATTTTTTGTGGCTAAAGCCCAGTTTATACTTCGACGCACGACCATCGCCGGCGACCGACGCGCTATCTTGCGTTCGACGCCGAACCCCATCGTGCGATTTGGTTGGCGTCCGATCGCGGAGTTGTAATTACATCAGTCATTTCATAACAGGTCGCCGTCGCTAAAGTACGCTGGACTCTGAATCAATTCCGCAAAGTCGGCGTCCAGATTTGGTCGTGCGTCGGATGCCGAAGGGTTTGCGTCGAAGTATAAACTAGGCTTTAGTCCTTTGAAACAGAAAAATCAGGAAACTTTCACATCCAAGTTTACCATGCAAAGATTAATCATTTTCTCCATGCAGTCGAAGCCAGTATCTCCTCTTGTCTAAGCCAAAGTTGGGAAGTTGCAACAAATGGTTTAAAAAGTGTACGAACTGCAGCCTGCATTGGACACACCAAAAATAAAATGAATTGTGAAAATCAAACACAGAATCGTCTTCTCCCTGGGGTGCTTAGCAACAGTATGGGATGGACGATCCAGAAGAAACACTGATGTCACACAACCAGGAAGCATCGGGGTCCGTGTTTACTTTCTACAAACTTTGCATCTTTAAATAAATATTTTACTTACCTTTTATTCCGTCTCTTAGGTCTGTATCTAATGTTTTTTTATAACGGGCTTCCTTGGGGATATCTGACATTTGGATTTGACCAGAGGCTATGCAACTTTTAACAAGGTTTAAGTCAACTTATTTCTTCAACCGGTACATGATTTGTAGTCCAAGACATTTAAAAAGAGACCCAACTTGTTGCTATGCCCATGGAAACCGCATGGATTGAAAAGGGGAATCTGCATAATAAAGTACTATATGAGCAGTGTGAAAGTTCAGTTTTTTTAAACACAAGGCTTGGTGCTTTTGGTTTTGAAAAGGTCAAGCCTAGGCTGTAGATATCCTCTTCAAAAAAAAAAAAAAATATTATCTCAGGAGTGCAAGCGCCCACTTAGGGCATTATAGCTACTCATCAAAAAATATTGGACGATATTAATGATATGTAGGAGGAAACCGGGGCCCCGGAGAAAACCTACGATGTCGAGGAGAGATCGCCCTCTCTACCACATAAAGCCACTTGCACGACCGGGGATCGAACCCGCGACCTTAGTGGTGGCAGGCGCCGATGTTTCCACTGCGCCACCCTGACACCCAATGGTGATCCTCTTCCATCACCATTAGAATGAATCGCTCTAGGCCAACATAACATGTCTGCCAGGACGATGACATCAAACTTAGGTAAAAGATGGTGTTAAAGCGGACTACGGCACGCGATCTCTAATGGATAATTTGACTGCCAATGTAGAGGGAGCCACCTAGCGGCAGCAACATGAACTACAAAAATGCTTGACAAAATGTACGTAGTAAATCGGGTCAATTCGCCGACAGTGTAGTTAGTCCTTGGGTTGGAGAGTGGTGCGGTGGTGCCAGCTGTTGAGAAAAAGTGGCTATACCGTGGTGGTTTAAAAGACAGATAAATCTGTGGGTTTAGAGTAGTTTGGTAAGATTTGGTATCCTTGATAGAGGTTTGAGATTACTGATGTTCTCTGAACAACTTTACCAGATCTTTCGACCAAAAGTCGTGAATCTGTGAAGGAATAAAAGGAGAGTATAGAATAACAATACTGGTTACCCCCCCCCCCCC
>NMRB01002169.1:101286-117042 GCA_002633025.1 Notospermus geniculatus | reverse complement strand
AGTGAACATGCGAGGTCCTACGGCAGGTAAATGTGTGTGTGTGTGGGGGGGGGGCAGAAGTCATGGACCACGGGCATCTGGAGAGTAAATAGTAAAAGTAGGGCCCAGTCTCCAAGTTACACATGGAGTTTCCGAAGGAAACGACTCCTTCGGAAACTCCATGTGTAACTTGGAGACTGGGCCCCACTTTTACTATTTACTCTCCAGATGCCCGTGCTCATACCGTCCATGCGATGAGACGATGGCCGAAGACAGGTGTAGGGTGTTTCGCGGCTCACACGGAATTGGTGCGCATGGTTTACAGCGCAATACAAAAAAAGATGACGGCGAATGCGCCGCTCGATTAGTGCAGAAAAACCATTGATTCTGCCAAGCCCGCATCACTTTCTGGCCTAAAAGTAGGTTTAAAACACTCCCCACATAATACGTAAACATTCCCAAAAGTTGTTGTCTGCCGTCAATGCGTAGTTTTTGAGGAGACGTGAGAAAGGCCCTTGTTTCTTCGTTGACCGAACACATGTACACATCGCTACACTACACACTTGTATACGATGCGATCAACTCCAGTTGGTATACGGACGGACGTAGTTTGTCTCATTGCCGCTAGGTGGCTACACTATCAAGTAGCTGTGTGGAACTCTCCTGTGTTCAAATTGTGGCACAAAAAGGCATTTTTTACCAAAAAGGGGGTAAAATTTCAAAAAAGAATCCGTCGAGGGGAATCTACAATATGATCCACACCTACTAAGTCATTGGTTTCCAACATTCAACGCATTTCCGAGACCACAGCTTGAAACAAAATCCACCTCCTTTTTCGCGGCCACAACGCCCATTATAGTATAGATTATTGAAAAACATGTCTCTAAAGATGTCTTTATAGAACACGACCAATGGGCAGCCTACAACGACCTAGATAAACTTGGTTATCAGCATGCCTCAGTTAATCACACCGAGACTTTCAAATCCGAAGATGGCATATGTACTAATACAATTGAAGGATTATGGGGAGTAATTAAACATAAGATAAAAGCCATGAAAGGGGTACTCCACAGCCGTATAAGTGACATACTGGATGAATTCATGTACCGATACAAATACGGGGACTATGAGACTGGACAACCAAGTAACGTACTGCGCCGTCTATTGGAGGACATTTCCAAAATGTACCCTGTAAATGTAATATATCTACCACTTCTACAACCCCTACCATTTTCACTAAGCTATTTTATTCACGGATTAAAGCTGAACTTAATAGATATAAACCCCAAGCGGCAGAGGTAGAAATTACGGACAGCCACAAGGCACTTCCAAACTACCTCTGAAAACGATACACCCTCTCGGACGGTCAGTTGGTTTCACTTGCCACCACGGTCTTGAACAGTAAAGATCTCCGCACAGCTGTCAAATGAGCAAAAACGAAAAATAATCTGTGATGGCACCGACATTCGAACCCACAACCCTCTGATAGATTCGCCAACATCTTTCTGCACGCGCCACGAAGACTGCTTGCGTACAACGACGCCGATCTACAATAAAGGCGCTGTGGTTTTGAAGATCTCGGGGAAATAAAGCGATAAGATTTGTCGTCATGCATGCAAGCAAGCAGTATTCGTGGCGCGTACAGAAAGGGGTTGGCGAATCGATCACAGGGTTGTGGGTTCGAATCTCGGTGCCATCACAGATTATTTTTCGTTTTTGCTCATTTGACAGCTGTGTTGAGATCTTTACTGTTCAAGAGCGTGGTGGCAAGTGAAACCATGGAGGTATAAAATAAGACTTATTTTATACCTCCATGGTGAAACCAACTGTGACCGTCCGAGAGGGTGTACCGTTTTCAGAGGTAGTTTGGAAGTGCCTTGTGGCTGTCCGTAATTTCTCCCTCTGCCGCTTGGATTTAGGGTTTATATCTATTAACTTCACCTTTTTAATGAATGCAAAACCTTTACAATATCCTTGTCTCCTTGTCTCCTATCTCTGATATGCATACCGTCGAAAAAATACCTTATTTTTTCATGGCACTTTTATACCTTTTTGAATTTTTGTATCTAAAATGTAATCTTTGTTTTCTTCTAGTAACATGGTTGTTTTCACGGCAATTATCGACAAAATGGAAATGCCAACGTTGACAATTCACAAACATAATACGAAGTCGGTGGCTTTTCTCCCAGGTTCCAAATTAAGTTCAGCGGCGGTAATGTGCACATCTTTGGTATTCATCCTCGCCTTTCACCAACATAAAGGGCAACAATGCGACGGTTTGTCGGGTAAATTTCCAACCGAGACAGTAACGCCACGGTGGCGGAATATTAACCAGTGGTCATAATTCTTGGGACAATCGACTTTGTTATAAGACATTATGTCGCTCAGCCGACGGAAATCTTCGCACCGTCTTTCCTCGCTCACTAAAATTTCTACAAAAATTGGTTGTCCGTTAGCACGGAGATCATCAATTTGTATCCTTTATAAAATCCTCATTGAAAACTTAGCTAATGGCGTGTACACAAAATCCAATCTTTCATCCAATTTTTGGAACATTCAGATTCCGGGCCTTTGGCGGCTTCGGTGTGTAAACCCAAATGTATGCGTGCTTTCAGCATATTCAGAAAATTGGATGAAAAATTGGATCGTATGTACAGGCCATAACGCAACAGGATTATTTTCCCAATGCCTGAATGCTCGACGGTACTTGACGGTACCGTGACATTCTCACTGTCAGATCTTTAAACTGTTGCCGTTTTTCGGTTCACGGACACTGCCTTGAGTAGATAATTTACCCGACAGCCCGTTCAATTACTGGCCTTGTTGGCGCAAGGCAATGATGATGACGGAAATGAGCACAATTCCGGCGTTCAACTTTTCCACTTTTCTCAAACTGCCGAAACTGAACGTTCGTATGCCAGTGAATGGTCAATGTTGGCATTTCCACCCCGTCTTAATGGCAGTCAAAGTTAACTTCCATGTCTCGGCAACGAAACGGCTTTGGAACCGAAATGAAGTTTAAAACGCATAAAACTCAAATACAAACAACTGAGTATTTTTGAGGACACGTTCTATACTCTTCTAGGAAAGTAATGACTGCACCAAAACCCATGCATGATTCATTGTCTGCCAACTCTACAATTGGAATGTACATGTATTTGGCAAATTAATAATTCAACTCTGAACGTTGACTCCATCAGGCATAAAAAACAAATTGAACGTTTTTTAGCTCAGCTGACCAAAGGTCAGCAGAGCTAGTCAAATAACTATTCAGTGGCGTCACGCGTCAGTCCGTCCGTCCAGACGTCAAACNAGCAGAAGTGCTGGTCGGTGATTACTCAATAATCCAAAATAAATTAAAACTGACATCAACCCGGAGTTACAAAATCCTGCATTTGTCATGTTGGGTCAAGTATAGTATAGCGGGCCAAACTGCGGGAAGTTCGAAAGTACTTCCGTCGTGTAGCTGTTCATGAAAATCATCCAGTCTTTTTGGCGCTTGGCAAGTGGGAGTTGGGAACTGAGAATCGATCTGGGAAGTGGGGTAGTGGGAAGTGCGGTGTTGAGTATCATAAGGGAATTCGAAAGTGTGTGAAACAAGAATAGGGTTCTGGGTACACACGGTTATTGTGCGTTTGGACTGGCGGTGACAAATGGGCTGTGGGAATTGGGAAGTGAGAACTTTTGTAAAGAGCCGTGGGAGTTGGGAACTGACAAAGGATGAACTAAAATTGCGTATTGGGAACGGAGTCGATGGTTTTCAGTGGGAATTGGGAAGTGGGAACAACAAGTCGTGAATCATGCACAGGGCCTGCATTGGGAAGAGCTGAGGCGCGGCCCGATAGTGCCGACAGCGCGTGGGATGGGAACTGCGAATGCTATAGGCCTAAACGCATAGGCCTGCAGGACCCCGTATCCATGGTTCACAAACGGGCGGGGGGGACACCCTGATGTCGGCGAAGCCCTAAATTGGCGCGGACCACAGTGTGGACACACGAAGAAGTGTCTGGGGCCTCGCCCAGAAAAAATGAAAAATCAAAGCTCTGGGATGCGATTTTTCCCACCATCTTAGACATGAAATAGGCTACTCGAGACGATTTCCCAAAAAGTGCAAGGAAAAATCATTGCCCCTATGGCAAGCCGTTTGCCCGTTTTTTTACAGAATCTGGAAAACAACAAGTTTTTTTCAAATAAACTTGGTTGTTTAAAAAAAAAAAGTTTTTTTTCCATTTTGCAGAAAAGAAAGGTTTCTTTTAAAAAAAACCAGGTTTTTAAAACAAAAACAAGTTTATTTCAAAAAACCAAGTTTCTTTTAAAAAAAGTTGGTTTTTAAAAAAAAACAAGTTTATTTAAAAAAAACAGGTTTATTTAAAAACACCTACTTTTTAAAAAAGCCCTGGTTTATTTGATTAAATGGAGAAACGGCTTGCCATATGCCCGTCAATTAATAGGGTGGGCCCCATGATGCCCCCCCCTTCTAGTCTACAACTGATGCCAAGTCTTACCAATACCATAAGCCTTGACTGAAGGCTTATCTTACCGGTATAGTCTGGTACCATGACCTGCTGTATGGTGGCGCTGACTGATGGTGCGATGCGCCACGAAAATTGTCATAATCCTGCCATTTTGGTTCCGAAAGCTACCGGCCATTTCATTCATTGCCGCTTATTCCGTCATATTTTTGCCAGCTGTTGGTGAACATTGCCATTTAATGCAATGCCGCTTACAGTATTCCGTTGTATGTTTCATGGTTTTCCAACATGTTCATTTCATTCATTGCCGCTTATTCCGTCATATTATTGCCAGCTGTATGGTGTATGCTGTATGGTGGCGCTGACTGATGGTGCGATGCGCCACGAAAATTGTCATAATCCTGCCATTTTGGTTCCGAAAACTACCGGCCATTTCATTCATTGCCGCTTATTCCGTCATATTTTTGCCAGCTGTTGGTGAACATTGCCATTTTAATGCAATGCCGCTTACAGTATTCCGTTGTATGTTTCATTGTTTTCGAACATGTTCATTTCATTCATTGCCGCTTATTCCGTCATATTATTGCCAGCTGTTGGTTAACATCACATGGCAATGCCGCTTAGCTGACGCACGGTAAGCCGAATGTGGATCGCGGAAACGGAATTACATGTAGGTCTTTATGGCTCATATACAGGTGTAATGTCTGAAAATGGCTCCCCTATGGCAATCTCCGCTTCAGTGTGTGGCGGCTCAAATACAGAAAGACATGTTATCAGTGCCTCCCCCATTTTCGGGTTGCGGCTTACTCCATCAATCTTTGGTTGGGGAGGGGGGCATTGGCAAACGGGGCCAGTGAAATACATTACACACCTGTATGGCTTTCGTTCAAGCCCATGCTGTGCGAGCCCACGTTAAACCGGCATAGGTACGAGGTTGTTTTCTTCGTCACCAATGTTGGAACACTTGGTACCAGTCTAGAGGTTCTAAAGCTGCATTTAGCTGACACGCGGAATGCGGTATAGGGCTGCGGAATCCCCGGCGGAAGCGATTTGTTGTATGCGAAATGCATTGAACTTTCCGCTTACCGCGTTCCGCAATCCGCATACCGCGTGCAGCTAAATCCAGCTTAAGTCTTCAGACCATTGCGCACGATGCCCACTCGCCAGTGGTGCTTGGCCAGTATTGACTGCCATTCGCGGAACTCTGCCGCTGATGTTAGGAAATCTAAATGTAAATTCAATAGCTCGCGCCCAGGTGTAATGCCGATGAAGGCTACCTGGATTTCTCGCAGGGAATGCACCAATTACTAGGGTGTTGAAAATAGAGAGATGAATGTAATAGTGTAATGCACTTGTCACCTCCACAGGTATAACATCTGCCAGTGTTTCTGTATGCCAGTGTGTCCCCGTATTGTTTGGGAAACGCTGGTACATAGATTGACATGTTTCTCTGTCTGTCCTCTATTGTAAAGTCGCCGCTTATTCCTCGTCAGATAACAGGAAGGGAACACTCACAGATGGGGAACACTGGAGAACGTTAAAGTCATTACATCATGTACATCTACCAGTGTTCCCAATCTGTCTTTCTCATCCTATTGTCTAACGGAATAAGCGTCGACTTAACCGGACAGGAATCCGACATTTGTTCTGACATCTGCCGCGGCATTTCCCAAAACAATATTAAGGGGAGGGTGGGCGGGGGGACATTCACCGACAGAAACAATGCCACATACAACACCTGACCAAAAGTCGGCCAAAACCAACAGGCCAACATGTGGTAATGGACGGGCATTGTGATAATGGGACCGATGGTCGTTCAGCCATTTGCGTTTATTCCTATCCGAATCGCCTGGGGTAGAAACGTGGACGCCCGCCATTTCGAAGATATAGAGGGCGTCGTCCGCTAGACGTTCGTATTGGCGGCCGAGAGCGAGCGCACACTCGGGGTTACCCCAAAAACTGTCCTTGGCTTCGGGAGGGAGAAATACACAGACTAGTTTCTGCGCATATCCACGGTCGGAGTTGTCCGCCCCACACTTAGAGACGATGGCGCTCCATACCCATCGGATTCAGACGACGACGACGACATGGTATCCAGCGGGCTGGTATATCTGAGCTTTTTTGGGCTACTGTAGGTATGCGTTTGTTTCGAGATGAAAGGAACGAGTGGAAAGAAACACTGTACATGTAAATGTGCTTATATTTATTTTGTCCATCTGTTGATAAATGATGTATATCATTTTATACAATCCAGCAGTAGCATACAAGCTACCACAGAAATATTACAACGGCGACCAATACTTCGAGGTAAGTTTCTGCTTGTAATAAACTGAAAGTTGTTCATATCGTGGGAGCGTCTTTTTGCCTCGCTACAATTTCACCAAAGAAATGAGAATACAAAAATTGTCACAACGAATGATGATAAATTAGGAATTCCACTTCCAAGATCTCAGTTGATATATTCACAGAATGGCTTTTTAGCAGCAGCAGCAGCAGCAGCAGCAACAATAGCCAATGGGGGTTATATAAAAATCACAACCCACATGTAATGTATTCCAACTCGTCCATCTGAATGCCTTCACGTTTGCGGGGGCACGTTTCATCTGAAATGAAATTGGACAAATGTACTATTAGGCATCATCTGCAAACAACGTAGCATATGTAATAACATTTCCTAACTCCAACAAAGGTCAATTTTTATCATAACACTTAGGCACATTGAATAATGTGGTCTCCCAGTTTATCAAGGGGTTAGTGCGACTAACCTATTTTGACGTACGTCCCAGCGTGTTCGTCGGCATCGTCAGCCGAGGCCAAAGCCATCATGCGGTTGAAAACTTCTGCACTGCTGGTATTTCGATCTTTTGTGAGAAGTTGTGCCGTCACGAACGTACCCGGAAAAGCAATAATAGAGAGGTTAAGATCTTTATTTCGAATAACCGACGTTAACCGGAATAACGTCACAGTTCCTGTGACAAATTAGCTTGCACATGCATTTAGGTCGAGGTAGGCGCACATTGACTACATCAAGGCGACACAGGCCGTTAGTGCAGTACTAAAATTACATTATTAACAAAGTCCATTGGGGGTGATTGCGTTGTTGGAATGCATTGAAAGGGGACGTTTCACAAGCGCTCTTCTATGACGTCTGCGCATTGTGTGGCTACATCCAAATACAGTGGAGAGAACTTAGCGGAGGTGGAGTTAGAATATCCCGAGAACATTCGCTCGTTGCAAGGAATTGTAATCCCGAGAACATTCGCTCGTTGCAAGGAATTGTAATAGTTCCGTGTCGGGGAATATATACCTACAGAGCCTACGTAACCTCTTATGGAAATGACGCCATTTACAAACTTGACCTACGATGAATGGGACTTATTATTCCGTGAGCTTGATCTTGGGACAATAAGGAAAGGTCGACTATAAAATAAGACTTGAACTGTGGACTGGAGTTCACTGAAGCTTTCAAATAAATTCCTCATAATTACTACATGGAAGCTGCAATTGAAAATTGGAACATTTATTCGTGTATAGAAACAGGAAAGCTTTAAAATGACGTTGGTTTCACTTCAAAAAAATATGCGATTGAAAAATCACTTTTTTATAGAAATGTCGAACCTTTGTCAAAAATACAACTCATGCAAGTTCATGATATTTTTGGTCTCAACATGTGTCGTGATGCCCTAAATAACTGCCATGAAAAGCAAAGGTTGATTCGCTGAAGACTTTGCGAAATATGTAAGTTTATTAGCTGTGCATTTACTTTTGATTAAGGGTGTACATACAACTTTTTCATACTAGCCTGTATATCACAGATGCGAAAGAACCATAGCAATCGGTTTTTGTACTATTCATGAGCCGCTGATTAAAATATAACTAGTTTCTTGTGTTCGTTTGCTTTATTGCAAATACCGGTACCCAATATTGTTTGGTTGGGGCGGCTTTATGATATTTCTGTTCTTTACCAAAATGACATTCGTCTAGTTCAGCATGAAAATCTTTCCCGTCTTTAAGAATCAAGGATGCTGGTTCAGGTAAAGTGATACATGTATTTATGGGGTTTTCAAGGAGTTTCTGTGTGCATATATCTCGGCAAAATAAAAACCAATCAATTACACTACATTTTTGCTATTCCCGGTGTATCTAAATAAATATTCCAAAAAATAAACCAGCCGAAATAATCGTTTCAACGATAGTTGCACCCATCAAAATACTATGCCATAGTAAAGCGGGCGATCCACTGTTGCGATTTTGGCTCGAGACGGGGTTGCGTTCCTCGATTACCTCAGGCCGAGTTTACATCGAGGCGCACGCGACACGGACACGCCGGCGAACAATGGCTTCACAAAAGGATTCATCACCATGAAATCTTTGTTCGCCTCCGTACTCGTGTCGCGTGTGCCTCTATGTAAACTCGGCCTTTAAAGACTTCCCATTGCCATACAAGGCACCCGGAAGGGGAACGTCGCGAGCCATAATCGCAACAGTGCGTCACCCGCTTTAATATTAACCTTGATGTAACATTTGGACTGGCCTATGGAGATGATTGAGAAGTACTATCGCCCTGTCGACAATAGGGCCTGGGATTACAGTCCGTCCTGCCATGGCGTTAGCACTATTAAAGCAACAACTCGTGTTCAAGTACATGGGAGGAAAGGGCCAGCTTAAAAACCAAGGCCGACTTTGAATCATAAGCACAGAGGGCCATATTAACTTCAACTTCCCGTTTCCTACGCCCTTGCCTAGTTTTCTTCTCAACGTTCATTGTATTCCGTTACTTTTCTTTTTGGAAAAGCGCGAAACCTCCTCGCCTTCATAACTAAAAAGGTGCTGCTCCACGGGAGCCGAAATCACAGCAGGGGATTCGTCCCTTAGGCTCCACTTCCATAGAGTTCACGTGTACACTTTTCTCGCGTTACACTTCACGTTTTCCTTTCGTTCCTCGGAGAAAGCATGCCACAGGACAGGTAATGTGTGTCTCGTTGTGCGCTGAATCGAGGAACGAAAGGAAAACGTGAAGCGTGCCGCGTGAAAAGTGTACATGTGAACGGTATGGAACTGAAGCCTTAAGTGGAAACATACAGCGCCGTTTTAGTGCGGCGGTCGAAGGTTGAACCGTCTTATTTATGAATAACCATGTATTGTTAATAAAATTAGGCGTCAAGGACAAGCTGATCATGGTTCGTTGCCAAAACCTATACTCTTTCAAAAATATTGTCCACCACAATGCTTTGGTACACCCGGTGCGTCCGTGCGCATAGACCTATTTTAACGACAATAAGGCGGTTACTTTAATAGCCCGCGTATTTCGAAAAGCGTAGGCGTGTTTAGGCCAAAATATGAACATTTCGGGAAGACTTTTCTCGTCCATCAGACATCGCACTTCAGTGGTTTCTTTTCATTTGGCAGCAGTATATTTCTGCGCAGGGCGCGACGTTGAGATTTTTTCACTATTCAACAGGATTCGGGAGATATTCAAAAACTTCATTTTTGACCAATTTTTGGCACAAATTACATAATTATCATTACGAAGAATTAGAATTTGCAAATTATCTCAACGTCGGCACCTGCACATATGTATTCCCCAACATTTGGTGATAAAACGCCAGGTCCCAGTCGCGTTGTTGCCGAGAAATCTATGACGAAAAAGTCAAATGGGGGGGGGGGTCTCATTGTTTGCTTAATTAGCTGATTAATGAAAGATGAAAGCACATCGTTTACAATTCAGATGTGTAGAACAAGAGTAGCAATTTCATAGAAATACATGAAATCGATGCTACATTTTTGCTTGAAGAAAATATGAATTGTTTTCAGTCGCCATTTGCAGTGCGCTTCCTTATGGCTACCGCCCCCGTAAGCAAGTCGAGTTGAGGCGGCCAAACATGGTTCATATTAGACTTGCCGATATGCCGTGATGTGGCACAGCTCCGCATCTTCGGCCGTGAGCTCAAGACGAGCGTTCGTCGTCCGGAAAAAACTGACGGTCAGCATACTTACGTGTGGATGAGTCATTCGCCGTGGTGTGTGTGTCTGATCCAGTGGACCACTGGCCTTTTTAAAGCCTGCGTTGGGAGGTTCATTGAAAAGAAATTACGTCATTTTTTCTGCACTCTGCTCGCACTGAATGGCGGATAGTTCACGGAATCTAAAAATACCCTACGACCTGTTCCCGAATAAAGGACTGCTCAACAATAGCCGTACTTACACTACAAACGAAATCCGGACTTCTCCTGCTTACACTACAAAATAGGTGGGCTTAATGAAGCCCGGGTCTACAAAGTGCGGACTTCCTAAACCCAGATGTCATGAGTGGGTCTAGATGAAGTCCGCACTGGGCCCGGGCTTCTACTTCAGGTGTAAGTGCAATTACATGTGTTCTTACATTGAGAGACCAGTGGATGTGACCTCAAATTCACCTGTGATTGCTGGGTTTCGTATTTGTAGTGTAAGTGCTCTGGTGGAGAAACCCGGGCTTCAAATGAGTCCGCACCTGAAAAATCCTAGACTACTCTTTGTAGTGTAAGTACGGCTATTGAGAACAGATTTTTGAAGTGAGTTCATTGCCGTGTAGATTGCCCTACAAACGAAAGTTCCTATAATAGTATTCCAGCTTATCCTCACGGTCCTTGGTGCTTATAATAATGCGGCGTTATGTACCGAAAGCTGTGGGCCCCTAACCATGGTTTCAGCTAATGAGTGGATTGGATCGGCCAGAAAGTCTTTTGTCCTCTTAGTTGTTACACTGTATGTATCATACTTTATGTGCAGACTGTGCAAAGGATTTAAACAAGATTGGAACATTTTAAGAATATTCGACGGTCCAATGTAAATTCTGCACCGCATCTTGGAACAAGCCTAACACATATATGCCCAGTTGCTCAGGTCGTTATTACGTGAGTTCAGCTTGTATCCCAAACTCGACTTTACGTAACTGGCGCTTATGACCAGTCATAACTAGAGTTTAATCGATTTCGAGTTCATTGCACAAACCGAAATAAACCTGGCTTTACACAAACTCTGTTTTATCACCTGCTTACGGGTAGGCGCATACAAATGCCGTGCAAACCATTCACAAAATGCAATCATGCGAAAATAGTCGAACTATTCTCAGGCTGACAATGGAGTTTTGCTGGAGTTGGTGGAAGCGAAAAAGAATATAAATGTACATGTACGTACTACAAAACTTGAAGTAAAAGCATTTGGGCTAGTTTTAAGGAATACCAGCCACCAACACATCCAAATAACCATCTGCCATCCTTGAAATTCAGCAACAAAATGAGGCAGATGGTCATAAGTCCCTCCCGCTTATAACTACCCCTCAGCCGAGTTTATTATAACAAGGCCTTAAGCGATTTTTCCACAGTGCAATAATATTGTTGGTCACCCAACAGTAAAATTTACATCATATCGTGTAGCAGATATAAATTTCTTTTAATCTCATTTCCTTTTTTCTTAAAATGAATGCAGACAATGCCAATAAAAGCAAGGTCTTTCATGTCACTTTTCCTGTAGAAACAAAAGAGCTTCTGTACCTAAATACTCTGAGACACAGGAATATTAAGGGTGACGCCCCCTTTCCGTTCGTCCCAACATCCCCAAATATAATCTCAGATATATGATAACGGGTCTACATGGCATAACTATCATGTTCACCCTTACTTTACAAAGTAAATGACTATTCACACTTACCCTATACGACGTGTCTATGAGTATTGAGGTACATGCTGCGGTAGAAAAAAATGTACAGGCAATTTATGACGCACCGTCACCACCTAACATAACGTCAATGACATTGTTTCTGGAAAACCGCTCACAGCACCGACATGTCCATATAAACCGCAGGGCGGGTTACCTATTGTTGGATCTGTATCAGTATTAAAAGCACAAAATATGTATTGACACAGATTTTTACTGTTGCTTTTGTCATGTTTGTAATGACACAATGTAACGATATCGAATAAACGTCAGGACATCGTACGTCATTGTACACTTTTTGCAGTCTCCTCCCTTGTACGTGTTCTACAGGTGTCATCATATGAGCTGACTAGGGGCCGTATGCATAAGGCTTCCTTTAGGCCCCGATTACATAGAGCTATACGCTATTCGGTATTCTAGGCACGTTTCATAGGGCACGCGTATAGTTTGAATCGAGCAAGGTTATTTCCATGAGTGGTTTACATAAGACTAAACTATTCTGAGGGCACGCTATTCGGTTTTTGTTCGTATTGTGCATGTCCAATTTTGTAGCGTATACCGAATACCGAATACCGAATAGCGTATAGCTCTATGTAATCGGGGCCTTACATAGAAGTATATGGTATACGAAAACGCGGGTTATCAATGGCTTCTCGGTCGTGAAACCTCGGGTATCACAAGTCCCTTCTATTACGCCTATTAAACGCCTCCGACCCTGTAGCCGTATAGCCCCCCCCCCCCACAGATACAGCTCAGTTCTTCAGAGTGATACGCCTAGTCGTCGGTGACCCGTGACGGATATAGTCGTCAGCGACACGTGACGGATATTGTTAGGCCTATGTGCACCATATTATGCACAATAAACTTGCAGCTATTTTTGGTTACGTCTCGCCATGTCTGCGGTTAACATCACGTAGTTACGTGTCTCGGATCATATCCGCGTCGGCCGCGTTGATCGTAAAGCGGCCTATCCACGTGCAATATTATTGCACAATATGAGGATCAAAATAGGCAATATTATTGCCAATCTTTCTCCCATCTATTATGCCAGAAGGACACGACACCCATTTTCGGCCCATATTGTGCAATAATATTGTACCGTGGGAAAACTGCTTACAATTCTCGGGAATGGATTGCAACGGTGGGTTCTTACTTCGTTTGGATTTTACGCCAAACAATCCATTTCAATATTTGGAAACTTGCGATCAGTTTCATGGTGCGGTAGAGATTTATACGGTCCACAAGGCGGTATAGGATATGAAATCGCCATAGGCCTAATTGTGAAATTGAGTAGCCAGCAACAGGTTATGGGGTATTTTTAAATTCCATGGACTATTCCCCCATTCAATGCCACCAAATTAAAAAAAAACTTACGTCATTTATTTCCAACAAACCCCCCAGCCCAGGCTTTAAAAGGGCCAGTGGTCCAAAGGAACAGACAGGCACAACACGGCGAACGACTCATCCACGTAAGTATACATGTATCCTGACCGTCAGTTTTTTCCCCAACGATGAACTCTCGTCTTGAGCTCAGCGCCGAAGATGCGGAGCTGTGCCACATCAAGGCATATCAGCAAGAACTCCATATGAACCATGTTTTGCCGCCTCAACTAGAGGCTTGGTTTATCGCAAAGGCAAAAAGCATCAACACGGCCCCACAGTTTCTGTTAACCACCAGTTTAGCGACTGTATCGATGATCCTCGGCAACACCAAACTTGTGCGCGATAGGGACGGTTCGTATGTGTTCCCAAATATATATATGGTTAATGTGGGTAGCAAGGGCACGGGGAAAACTAATGCGTTCGCAGCTGGAACTAGGGAGCCTATAAATTATATAGAAAGGGCGGAAAAAGTGGCACTGTCTCTCCTTGATTTCACTAAAAGTGGTTTAATACATTATCTGCAAGAGCACGACGGTGTCGGCTTAATAGCTGGCGATGAAACGTGCGGGTATCTCGAAAAAGTTGTCGCGCCCAAAAACCAGGACTACAGCGGATGCCGCGAAATGTTGAATTCGTTCTTCAACGGGGAAACGTACACGCATGAGTTTTCAACCAAAACTCGAATCGCTGTTGACGGCAAACTGTCTATCGCAGGCAGTGGCCAACCACAGATAGTCTGCAATCTCATAGTAAAAATAATGAAATTAAATGACGGCCTCTTAGATCGTCTACTTTTTTCATCGGGGAAAACTAGGGCATTATATGACGAAGAAGTGGAACAGAATTACCAGCAAATTCAGGAAATAGGAATGACTAGTTTAAATGAAGTTATGTACGACCTCTATAAACTCCACCGGAAAGGGGTCCCTGCGGACCAACCACCAAAGATATATAAACTTAGTCAAGAAGGTGAAGAAAAGTTCCGCGCCTTCAAAAACGAAAAAGTAACGGAATACAATCTTCGTTCCGAAGAAAACGAGGCAAAGGCGAAGGAAACGGGGGAAGTTGACGTTAATATGGCCCTCTGTGCTTATGATTCAAAGTCAACCATCTTGGTTTTAAAGCTGACCCTTTGTTTACATGTCCTGACTCACTGTATGAGTTGTCGCCTGGTGCCAACGCCATGCCAGAACGTACCACCCGTCATCCCAGGCCCTATTGTCGACAGGGCCATAGTACTTTTGAATCATCTGGTAGGCCAGTCAAGATGCTACATAAAGGTTTGGATTTGTTGTTATTTTCCAGATTCCTCCTCTACCTTCAAAACGCTCAAATATGGCAGAACCAGTACCTTCTACATCATCTAACAATGACGCAACCTCAACTACTGCCGGTATATCTTCATCAGAAAGTCCCTTCGATATTATCACCATTTGTTCCAATTTTTCAAACAACTCTAATACAATTGAGTATCTCCAACAACATAAACTACTACACTCGGCATTGAATTGTGACCTGTGTCAAAATGACATGTGTTTAACGCCAGACGAGACACTAAGTGATGGCTTCATTTGGCAGTGTTGCCGACGTTCATGTCGGCACAAAACCTCCATTAGACATGGCTCGTTTTTTAGCAAGAGCAACCTACCATTGAAACAACTGTTTCTGTTGGTTTATTTTTTCGCCATAGATTTGCAGATTTATCAAGTACTTAGAATGTTACCGGGAATAGCGAAGTGTACTGTAATCGATTGGTTTTCATTTTGCCGAGATATATGCACACAGAAACTCCTTGAAAACCCCATAAATATCACTCTACCTCAACCGGCCTCCTTGATTCTTAAAGACGGGAAAGATTTTCATGCTGAACTAGACGAAAGTCATTTTGGTAAAGAACAGAAATATCATAAAGGCGCCCCAACCAAACAATATTGGGTATTTGGAATAACGCAAAGGAACACAAGAAACCTAGTTCTATATCAAGTGGACAAAAGAAACAAGGAAACATTACAACCAACTAGCATGTTACCCGTGGCGAGCACATACGCATAGGATGCATGTGGTCAGGTCTGAGGATGGCATCAGGGGTGAAAAAATAAATGGCACCACAGGTAGTAAGGGTGGCAAAAAAATCATGCCGAAGTCATGTAGAAAAGCCCTGAATATTATGGGTTTTAGTAGTTCTTCAGAGGAAGGTATGAATCGCTGTTGCTGGTGATTCCCCCCC
>NMRB01002169.1:70332-88887 GCA_002633025.1 Notospermus geniculatus | reverse complement strand
CTCAGCCATTTGTATTGCTGGCCAGAAAATTCCACTTTTGCGATAAAGTAGAACGTTCTCACTACTGCATTGAGAGATATCAAAAGAATCTCGTTTGGTAACTGGCTGCGTCATCCTATTTGAATTAGACTTTCAATATCTTGTTATTGGCCTTCAGTAATGCTTTAGGGAGTTGTCATGATAAGCAGTGCATTTAACATACACTAAATACATCTACATTGCTTTAATTCAAGAATATTTATAGCATTCGGAGGAGATGGGTACATAATTCAGAAACGCCACTTGTACACATACAAGTACATGTACACACTCGGTAAATGTAGGTGTCATAATCCATGTTTAATTAGGTTTCACTGATTTAAGACTGCGCAAATATGCCATTGTGAGCTGCCATAATCCAGATTAGGCCTCACCCAAGACGGGATAATTGACCAATTGGCAAGACGAGGCGTTATACGCAGGGCAGCTTACCAACACGCTACGGAAAGACCTACCTACCCGGATCAGGGTAGAGGCATCACTCAGATGCGTATTGGTGTGTAGACACGGGTGCGGATTGGGGTGTCACACTGATCCGGACAGGACTTTTTTCGCCCAGTGTTCTACGCTCCGACTCGTACATACCAGATCAAACGCGTAACGACGAGGCGTGTATCCTCAAATTCAACTGAGGCATGACTGCGTTTAATCTGGTCATTCATCCCAATTGAACGCGGGCCTGACGCCCGGGACGTAAGTCGAACTCGCGAAAATGCACTCCCGTGATACCCAGATTAAATTATTTTACCAAAGCAGGTACAGGGACAGAATAGGCCAGCAGGAGAGGCCTGTATCAACTCATGTATCAGCCCCGGGGTATCAGCTTTGTGAATACCAGTATTCCAAGGAATATCCCAAATCGGCGACCAAGAGATATCACAACTCGGCCTCACCTTCAGGCTAAAACGGGAAAATTCGCTATCAGCTGCCTACCTTCATTTCATAACCCGTCAGTTTCTTGATCTCCTTCCCGAGGTCATCCGATGAGTACGATTCCAGCGCGTACATTTTGGACCCACTGGCGAACTCTCCTTCCCGGACTTCTCCGACCGTCCTCTGAATCCTAAGGACAACGGGAAGGACGTCCTTCCCTCTCAAGGAAAAGCCCTCCTTCAACCATACCTTTGGCCCTGCCGAGCCCTGTCTTTCCGGAGTGGTCATGGCGAAATCGAAGGATGAAGTGCCGAGCACACCACGAGTCGGGGCTTATAACATGAATGAACAAAAGGGGCAACGCATGTCCAAGATCCCATTGCAACGTCAAACGCCTTAGGAAATGGATGACGTAACATGTACCTTCACCCCGCATAGCACACATTAGGCAGGTTTCGCATCCTCACGAACTACGAATACGAAACACGAAAATGACTTTCGTATTCGTTGTTCGTAAGGCGTGCAGTTTTACGTTTCGCAAAAACTACGAAGTACGAAAAACGAATGCATAGGGCATGCGCATTAGTGGTTTACATGCAGGAGGCACTTCCGTTCAAAATGGCGACTCCGAATGAAATTGAAGATTTGCTTCTCGCTGGCGTCGATGCCGAGGAAATTCTACTGTTGTTACTGCCAGAAGAACAGGGTGAAGCGACATACGATCCTACAAAACCAAAGTTTAATTTAGACAACTATTCCAACGCCCAATGCTGGGCCTTTTTTAGGTTCGAAAAGCAAGATCTCTATCGTCTCTACCATGCCCTTCGAATTCCAGAACGTTTCGTCCTCAGAAACAGGTGTGTCATGGATGGTATACCAGCGTTATGTATTTTCACGGCAAGAATGGCTTACCCAAATAGACTGGTGACACTAGAGAACTTTTTCAATTACCCGCGATCTGTTCTGTCCATGACCATTTCATGTGTGCTCAACCACATCTATGACAACTTCAGCAACAAGATCACAGACATGAATCAGCCCTGGCTAGTGGATCGGTTTCAGCTCTTCGCCGATGCGATCTACGATAAAGGGCCCCCCCTACGAAATTGCATCGGCTTCATCGATGGAACGGTTAGACCTATATGCCCCCAGATGGCCAAATATATTGGGCCGATATAGGTTTTATCCCGGCATCAAGGGCCTATATTGGCATGCATTGGTCCAACATAGGACCAGTATAGGCTATCTTGGCAGGCAGAGTCCCCGTATTGCCCACATTGGGCCGATATTGGGCGAATATCGGCTATCTTGGCATGCAGCCCCATATTGCCAACATTGGGCTGATATTGGGCGAATATAGGCTATCTTGGCAAGCAGCCCTTATTGCCAAGATTGGGCCGAGATTGGCCCAAGCATGCTTGGCCAGCTTGCACTATTTCATCAATATTTCGATAATATGTGAGCAGGATTTTTTTGGAAGACAACTACAATTACTTTTGTAATATTACTAATGTCTTGGCATGCATGTCATAACGTAGTTAAATACTTTTGTGATTTTGGTGTCACTTTCTCGTCCTGTTGTTTCTCTTTCATTTTCCCGCCGTCGGCCATTTTGGTTTCTCACCATCTTCTGCTCAGATTGCAAACTTGAGCTTTGGAGGCTTTTGACAGACTTTTCAGCCGATTTCACGTGTCATTTATGCTATTTACATGTTTTTAAACTGTTGCTGAATAAAGACGAATTTAATTCTGACTCCTGATACATGGTCTTTGCATGTTGTTTTATGGTTTTGTGAATGGTGTGATGGGTGGTGCATGTGAATTGTGATGCAAGTGCTTGAGTGCAACAAAGGGCCTAAACTGGCATGACATGGAATGCTGTGCTGACCAATATTGATCGACGACATGTCTATGGTGTCATCAGAAGCATAGTGGATCAAAGGAAACTGCTTGTCAGGTCATGCAAGGAATAGCCTAGATTGAGCCTATATCAACCGACATCTGCCAGGATAGCCTATATTGGGCCAATGGGAAAAACGTGGTGCATAAGAAAAATTGGGCCAATATTGGCATATATTGGCCGATGAATTCCCATTTAGGGCCGATATAGGCAACCTAGATTGGGCCTTCATTCTTGCCTAGATAGCCTACTTAGAGCCAATATTGGCCCATTATATTTGGCCATCTGGGCCGCCCCATCCACCTGCAAAGGGTTTGCTATAACGGGCACAGGAAAGTGCATTCTCTCAAATTCCAGTCTATTGTGACGCCCGATGGGCTCATCGCGAACCTGTTTGGTCCCATCGAAGGGCGCAGGCATGACTGCTATCTTCTGACTGAAAGTGGCATAATGAACCAGTTTCGAGAGGGACAGTGGGAGGACAGGAACCAAGATCCCTTTTGTCTATATGGTGATCCCGCATATCCCACGAGGGACTATCTAATCCCACCCTTCAGGAATGCAGAAGATCCCGCCGAAATCGAGTTCAACAGAGCCATGTCTTCTGTTAGGGAGGCTGTGGAGTGGCAGTTCGGGAAGCTTGTCCAACAGTTTGCATTCCTGGACTTCAAGAAGAACCTGAAGGTGTTCCCACAGCCTGTGGCTAAACTGTACCTAGTCGGTGGTTTACTCGTTAACTGCCATATAGTCAGCCAGCCAATAGCCAAAAAGACCTCTAATAAAAGTTTTGATGGCATCGGATGTTAAAGTTGTTCCAATGCATGGGTGAGTAATATCATGGAATGAACTTTCAGAATCACCCGTTGGCCAAGGCGATTTTGACCTCTAAAGGTCAAATTTCAAGGTCAAAGGTCAAATAAAGGTCAAAGGTGATTCTGAAAGACAGTATCATAGTCATACTTACCTACCCATTGGAACAACTTTAACATCCAATGCCATCAAAAGTTTTATTAGAGGTTTTGGCCGGCTGACTAATACATGCTTGTACGGCTCCATCACCTCAAGCTACTTCAATGTGAATCCGCCTCAACTTGAGGTATATCTTGGGTAAATTCGAATGGATGGACGATTGGGCAGAGGTAGCTGTCTTTCAATGGAATTAGACCCGCCAGTTCATGCAATCATGGTTTATTCATACATGGAGTACATGTATTTTATAGAGTAACCATAAGACTAAGAGGACAGATGAGAAGAACTGTAGTTGTGAAGTGAAGAAGGGATGTGTACCGAGAGTAAACGACAGATGTCGTAGACAAAACTGATGAAATGCCAAAATAAACTGAAAACATTTGGACAGTTCATGTTGGGTAAATTTCAAAATTTACATTGGCAGGGCTAAATCTTTTCTTCCTGTGCTAAACTTTCAACAGTTCTTTCTATGACTTTTCATATGGCAGTCAGAGTGGAGGTTTTGTACTTCTGAAAGCTGACGTAGGATTATCCCACGAATGCCTGTGGGCAATTAAGCAAAAATACAGGGTGTCGCAAGTACGGGTTACAGTTTTGTTTCCTTCTCATTTCCTCAACGTTCATTTCACTTCAGAAAAAGGGCTCCTAACAGAAGACAGACCTATGTCTTTAATTTACCTGCATTATGATAAGAGGATTTTGGAGAGTAGAGAAGGAAACAGAACTGTTGCCTTTATTTTGGAACACCCTGTATATCGAAAGATTCACATTTCCGTTATTCATGTGCACGGAAAACAATTAAGACAAGGATGCTGAATCCAGAGAAAAGGAACTGTCTACCTCTCAAGTTAGTTCTTTGCCTGTTTTATCAGGGTCATGACTAGGTTACCCATCTGAAGCTGTTGCTGGCGCTGAAGTTCCAGTTGCTCCTTCTGTACTTTAATCTCCTCTTCCCTCAACTTGAACTCTGTTTCTAAACGTTGCTTCTGCAGATCCAGTTCCTTGTCTCGGAGCTCCGCATCCTTGTCAAATTTACGTTCATTAAATTTGAGTTCCTCGCTTCTTATCTTCTCCTCTTTCTCACTTTTCTCACTCATATAATCGAGTACGTCAGACCGCATTTTCCTTTTCCTGCATGTTGTCGTTGGAGTAGTTGTTGTGGCTTGGCTTCCTTCATCTTCAGGACTGGTGTCTCCTTCAAATTGGCCTACAGCATCTTCGAGGGGATTGGTCGTGGCCTTCTGGTCTGAAATTAAATAAGATTCATCATATTCGTAAAAAAGCAAGTTGCTGACATCCCCTAGGTTTCATGTGCCCATGGCTCAGCTCCTCATGTCACAAACTTGTATGAAGCAACTAACCGAGGTAAAGCATGTTCAGCTTTGGATTTACCTCAGAGGGCATTCTTTACCGGCAAAATACCGTCAAATGCCTGAAAGCTCAACTGATTGGAGATGAGTAACGGCATATCTCTATAAAAGAGCATGACTTATTTCAGGTTCTGAACCTCCGAGATTCAACTGCTCGAAAGCTCACCTTCTTTACTGAGAGCCCGCATCGCTGCATCTCGAATGGCTAGCCCCTTTGCCTCCAATTTTTTCGCTTCCATTGCTTTTTAGCTGCCATCGGTTTGTATTTTTCCTCTTGTTGGAGGAGATCCCAATCGGTTAAAAAAGCTTTTAGCTCATCCTCTTCATCCTCTTCAACACCACTCCTGCAAAGAGAAAAGGATGATCTCATGCCTTGCGCCACCCCATGCAAAAAATGGTAATTTTTGCCCTGGGAAGACAGGTCTTCTGGTTTTCAAAACTCTCTCCCTGGAAATCATTGGGATCTTCTTCACTGGTATTAAAAAGTGTGTCTAAATTTCAGATAAATTAAGACTCACTTTTTTGAATATAGGCCTATTACAGTGACTATAAACAGGGGACCATTTGCATGTAAATCAATGGTAAATCGTTTTTTAAAATCTAGTAATGGGGGTAGGGGTGGGTTACATATCCCGAGGACAGTGGTTGCTGACAAGGGCAATGAGGTACATGTAGCTCTATGTTGTTAAACAACCTACGCTTTCTCAGAGGTCGTCTCCTCGCTCTTGTGTTGCTTCAACAGAAGCCGCGCACGGTCTTTAGTTTGTCAAAGCGTAACTTTCTTTCCTTCCTTCTTAAGGTGATGGTTGACAGTCTCTGTGACTTTTTCCCATTCTTTGTTACTTGATTTCCCTTTGGCAGGGTTTACTCTTGCTGCCACGACTTCTCGTAGCATGAACAAGTCCAGATCTCTGTGGTACTGGGTATTGGCCATGGTTATCCTGTAACAAAAGATGATTCATTTGTGAGAAGGAAGTATCATTCAGCCTTTTTGTTAGAGGCGCGCGCGCAAAACAATCTCAAATATCCAAGATGTCGGTTTGAAGCCATGCCATCGGCCACTCTCATAGGACCTTACTGTGGGCATTCAAAAGTGCCCCAAATTCTGAAAATTTCAAAGGGCAGTCACAAAAGTGCTAGCTTGGTGCAGGTTGCTGTATCCGTACAGAAGTGAGTCACTACTAAGCAATGCTGTGTTCATGGATTTCATGGCGAGTGCTCCTTGTTAAAAAAATTTCAGAATTGCTGCACTTTTGAATTCCATACTTGAAGTAACTTCATCACGTGTAGTTCGAAATCCACATCATAGCATTACAGTCATATGTTACCACTGTAAAAGACCAGACCAGCCTTCCCTGGTACTCACTTATCTTCTTTTGACTGGCACATTTTAGGTGCAAATGAAGGTACACTGTACTCTTTGGACTTCCCTCATTCATGTATAAGCATGTGCATGCACAACTTGACACAGGCCACCCGCATTTGAATGGCCAAGGGCCTATACATAGCAAAATTGAACGTTGAAAATTGGTAGAACAAAGTTCGGACTTACCTCTTCGTTGCAAAACCCCCGATGAATTCACAAAATCCTCGTGAGGAATTTATACCAAGAGCGAAATACGACATCTATTCACACATAAATTGATTATGTCATCCACAAATCGTAGGTGGCATTGCGCTTTTCGTCTGACCCGAAAGAACTGATTAATTTCCCAAATAGAACTAACCCTTGCATTTTCGAAGTGACGAATTGCGAACTTTCCCCTACGAACTTGGGAAGACAAAAATTGATGACGTATCACGCAATTCGTGCTCGTTTTTCGTAGTTCGTGAGGATGCGAAACCTGCCTATTGAATGCAAAACGACCAGCGAAAACGACTAGGGGCCTACTACCATTTGAAGATGAAGTGCGTAACCCAATGAGCGCAACAACCCAAACAATTCGGCAGATTAATCTGCGAGAATGTCTGATCCGGCTGAGCAACCTTGACATAATAACATACCAGTCACACCCTGGTAAAACTTGACCTTGGGTTAAGTTTCGTACGTGTACACGCGCATGCTGCACCGCATGGCAGATCTTGTTCTCACAAATGACGCCCCGTGCCCCCATTCCGAGCAACTATACGGGACCACCATAACGACCCTCAAGTAGCTGCCAAAATAGCTCACGTAGCTAGATCCTGGTCACCGAGACCATACCGGCCACCGTCAGGCCACCTAGAGTCACCAGCAAGACTCGGTTCACGATGACAGCAGGCCACCATCAGGCCACACGAGTCACCAGCAAGACTCATTCACAATGACAACAGGCCACCATCAGGCCACAAGAGTCACCAGCAAGACTCAGTTCACAAAGACAACAGGCCACCATCAGGCCCCAAGTCACGAGCAAACTCTGGAAATCTCCCAAAACAAGGCGCATAAAACGACCAAGAATGGTGAAAAAGGGGAAATCCGAGGAGAAATCGAAGTGAACTTACGCGAAAAGTGTAGGAAACATAAGCGAGTTAACGACGTCCGCGCGCATGGGCTCCCAAAATACAACTGAATTGGATCAGTGATCACGGGCCCCTGACGTCATACCAGTTAGGATAGTTAAAACCCCAGTTAACGCATTCGTTATAGCATTTAACGAGACCATAAAGAGAAGGTTAACGATGGGTTCCCGAAGCCAACTTAACGGTCTCTTGGCTCAAAAGCTGCTAACGACGTCGTTGCGGTGTCGCTCGGCTGAATAGGCAATAATGTTTTGGCTTACATGTACTTCTCCAAACGCCTGTGTAATGTATTTCACTGCCANTCAGCACAACAGAACAAGATCTTTTTATGCATTGCTTAGACCAACAGTGCATAAGTGAAATCCCTGAGAGGCAAAAGTACTTGTACCATTACATAATTAGGCCTATTGTACCCGTAATGCACTGATTACCCACACCGGGCACAGCTATTCCAATATCTTTATTTTTAACGATGGCCAAACGAAAGCTCTGACCCTCTCTTTAAAATAACGAATGCGTTAACCATAACGAGCCTTTCGGGAACAGCGTCGCGTATTCTACGATGGGCTAACGAAGCTGTAAGGGATTCGTTACGCTAAAGATGGCTTCGGGAACACCACCCCTGGCTCGTTGTTGGCTCTTGTATAGACCACTTGCGCAAGTCGGCCATTACAGCCAGAAGGTGTAAACAAACCTTGGGCCTAGTGCATTGTGCCGACGGTAAGCACAGGAGCCTACTGTACAAATGCATTAGGCCCCCTAGGGCGAGGTTAAAGATAATGTATCACGGGTATTTTCGCGGGCCACGAAATTCATTGTTTATTTACATTTTGTTTGTTTATGTCCAAGCTTTCTTTGTGTTATAAGTAATTTGTTGGTGGCATACCCCTCTAGAAATTCTGTTGATTCCAAAAGTATTCATTGTGATGGGTTGTCATGTCCCAAAAGTCCCAAATAACATAATGTAAACATCCATGTTTACAAACATTGAATGTAAACAAAGAATTCGTGCTATATTATCTTTAATGTTTACACCCTGGGCTGATAAGCGCAATGGGTCTATTTGTTGTAATGCAGGAGGAAACCAGAACTGCAGTGGAAATCTACGGTGAGAGAGTTGCTCTGTCTATCACATTGAATACTAGCTCCGCCCCGGAATCTAACTGGGAACATCAGAGATGACTGGCGCCCATATTTCTATTGCGCCATTCTGGCGGTCCTGAAGCCACACGGCAGCTCGGGGTGGTTACACTTCAAAACTCAGACAAGCAGATCGAACTTGATCAAGGAAATTTTTCCTCTGTTGCGGTGTTCCTTTTTCATTGAGGACCTCAAACAAGCCTGCTGATTAGAAATTGACCAGACTGACACAATACTAAAACCTGCTGTTGTACAAAGTTTCTGTTGTTATAGCCCAAAGGACACCGTTCCATTCATGTATGGTCTACCTGCGCTTGACCACAGAACATGAATTTCTTTTGTTGGCGTATAGATTGAAAGAAATGCAGGCTCATTGTCACATTTCTTAATGATTACCCAACACAGGCACGCAAAAAGAACGAATAACACAACGGCAACAATTTGTGTCACAGTTGGTATTCACTGACAAGACCATAGTTATTCATGCTTTTGGCATGTCCTGCGGTATAGCGCACAGTCATGGGGACATGGAACCGACATTTCCAGCGACAACTCTATTATGAGCATTCCATTTACCACCCACATCCCCTATAGAAATAGGGAAAATTCGAACTTAGAAGAAAATTTTATCCACGCAGAAGGGACGATGTGGTAAGTGGGAGTTTCCCGTATATAGGGGCCTTATGTTTCAATTTATATTTGAATTTATTGGTTCACTATAGTGACCATTATTTTCGTCCTTGATTTTCTGTCACGGTTTATGTTCGCGGATTTTCTCAGCCATGGTTCAACCTTTCCAGCTGAAATTTGGAGGGTATGATTTTTAGCTCACCTGGGGTGAACCAGAGAATATGTTTTTCCAAGTCTTTAATTCATTCAAGAATTCATTTCAATTCATTTTGGTTAGGAAATAATCAACACAAAAGGCACTAAAAAGTAGGCCTACTTTTACTTTGTCCCTGGAATTCAGTTCAACTCGGTGATAAATAATGTACAAACGGTGAAGTGATAAATAAATACGGTGATAAAATACAAATGGTATTTTTCTTTATGAAGTTTTTTATTTAGGCCTAGACTAGTCCACTAACTGATAGGGGTGCAAGATTCAATTACCGTAAGGCGAATTGGGAAATGGCAGAACGGGAAAAGGCCAATTGGGAATAAGGCGATATGGGAAAAGGCGAAATGGGAAAAAAGGCCAAATGGGAATAAGACGAAATGGGAAAAGGCAAAACAGGAAAATGCGAAATGGGAATAAAGCCTGTCACAACCTCTAGTGAACCATGTCGCCGAAAGGCTTGTTTTGAATTTAAAAATTGGATGACTCAAACAAAATGTTCCGAAATTTAAGGGGTAATAAATTTCTTTGTAATTAACCTATGACATTACCACTTGGTTGAGACCAAGAAACACGCAGTCTGAGTTTATTCGCCAAATTTCATTCATCTTCATGTAGCTGATAGCTCAAATCTCAATGATGACAAAAGTATCACACTGTCTGGAAAACGCTATCCAAAGTAACCTGAAAAACCGTCATTGAAAGAGGTGATATTTTCGGGCCCTCCAGTTTGTTGAAAAACGGCAATTACACGATTTTCCCGTGATGCTATGCCGTTCTAAGTTCCCGTACGATACGTGCACTGCTCTGCCTCCTCCCATAGGAAATATACCCGCCCCTGACCACCCTTTTCCTACAAAAGACGATTTGATGAACTTAATCAAATCGTATTTTGTGGCAAAACTCCTTGTCTGTAGTGCTGAAAACCAATTGAACAGAACAAAATATTTGGTTTTGCCATGGTATGATGTGTCTAGACATCACGAGGAGCAGAAAAATACGCTATACCGTAGAGACAAGTGCTCTCAGACGACATTTGATTGTCATATAGACGTCCATCATTTGTAGGTGACTCTCACTGTGCTGGATATTGCATTTTTTAGACAGTGTGTCAATTTTTGTCATAATTTAGGAAGTTTGCTAGCTAGAAGAATGAGATTTGACAAATTACCTCAGATTGCGTGTTTCTTGGTCCTTGACAAGTGGCAGTGCCATTCGTTAATTGTAAAGCAATTTATTGCCCCTTAAAGTTCGGAACGTTTGTTTTTAATCACCCGATATTTTCACAGGAGGGAATAACATTTACATTTGACATTTCTTGTAAAGTCTCACGACATTTTCTTGTAAATTTACAAGAAATGACATTCCCTCCTGTGAAAATACATGAATAAATAACTTTCTATATGCGGCTTTTTACATTTTTTTGACAAAACATATTGGGCCATATTCATAAAGGGTGTTTAGCCTGATCAGCGTACAAATTCTGCATTACACAGGTTAAAGGCCTAGAAAACTATTGTCTGATGTCTGTATGGTGCTTCACCAGAGGCGTTTACCCGCAGGATAATCACACGCGTACAACTTTCCTGCGTCTAAGTCCAAGAGGACAAAAGAAAAGTTAAACGATCAGGCAGGCTTGTCTAGAATTTGTCCAACACTTTCTTTTGTCCTCCCACATGGAGACGCAGGAAAGTTAGACGCGTGTGATCATCTTGTGGGTAAATGCCAGAGATCAGGCAGCATACAGAAGGCAGAACAATAGTTTTCTAGGCCTTTAACCTGTGTAATGCAGAATTTGTACGCTGATTAGGCTAAACACCCTTTATGAATATGGCCCAATATGTCCATTTAGGTGGGATGAACAGAAAATGTAACGATGAACCAAGTCCAACAGTTCTGACGACGGCCGATCCAAAGGCGACGATTATCTTTCCCAACCACGAGAACGCGTTTTACGCGTTCAGAGTCGCTGCTGAGAACAAGATGGGGGTTGGGCCGTTTGTTGACGTATCTGGTATGTTCTATAGTAGACCAATCGGTAAGTACTAAACGAACCTTGGGAGGTCACGCTTTGAGAAGTCTTGATAGCCTTGTTCTCGCGTCCAAGCAGCAGGTACCGTGTTTGAATCAAACATGGGCCATTGGGAATGAATCATCCCTGGCTCTTCGCTCCGTCGCATGGGCTAGGACAAGTAAAAGACCCCATCAAAGTGAGGAACATGAGTTGTATGTGATCGCCTCCTCCATGCATACCAGGGCCAAAAATGCGATGGCTTTGGCCCTGATGGAAAAATCTAATAGCGCGCAGCGCTTTTAGCAGAACAGGCACACACAGGGGAGAAAAGTAGCCTACCCACAATGGGCATCCTAGCTACGATAGACGGCAGCACACCGAAACTCGGTCCTATACAATGGACGCCTTTTGTGTGGGAAATTGATCAGGACCGAGTTGCCAGTTTCATTTCAATAGATTTAACCACTGGTGACACCTATTGTGCCAGTGAGCTAGGGTCCTCCTACATTTCAAATCTATACCATGAGTTTCGGTCGAGTAAGCAAATACGGCGACCAAATCACGATATAACCATAAATGATGTAACGTTCTCACTCCGAGAGGGACAACCCATGAATTCACGATTTCGTGAAATTTATCCCTTCTCTTTTTGCGCAATAGTGGCAACGTTCAAGTGTCCATTATATTTCCAAAATACTTTCGACTACACTTTCGATTGTTTTAATGAATACCTAATTGAAAACTTCCACATAACAAGATGACATTGTAAATGTCGTATGGTTCCCGATGTACAGGTACGAATAGTACACTGATAGAGATCAAGATATATTGATAGAGATCAGGATACCTTGATGTGATGTGATGCGGTGCTGTGCGATGCCATGCGATGTGATATATGACATGACATAACATGACATGACTGACATGATATGATATGACATGACATGACATGATATGACATGATGTGACATGATATGAATCATGACAATGTCAAGTTTGACCTTGACCTCTGACCTTGACCTATGATCGTCAAGGTCATTCACAATCGAAATGGGCATCCTCAACAACCTAAGTAGGCTATCGGTGCTATCAGACCTGCACCGCTACCACAGACAAAGATATTTCAAATGATCAAGTTTGACCTTGACCTTGGCCTCTGATCATCAAGGTCATTGCATAATCGAAGTGAGCATCCTCAATAACCTAAGTATGGATGATATCAACCCTCCACCTCTAACACGGGCAGAGATATTTCGAGAAGGGTTCACTAGTCCGAAGGTTCATTAGTTAGAAGGTCCACTAGTCCGAAGGTTCAGTAGTCCGAAAATTAAGGTTCACTGGTCCGAAGGTTCACTAGTCCGACGTAATGTATAGAACCATAGAACCACACATTATAGCATTATCCTGTATCGAGGTTCGGAGAATCCGCGGGGGGAAACCCCAATGCTGCGTGTAGTCTTGCGCAGCCAGCCGTTTCGTTCCACAATACTGCTACGGATTCCCAGATTCGAAACAGCGGCTGGGCGACCGAGACTATGCTCGCCGATTATGATCCATATGTCTATACTGTGCGGCTTTAAGGATAATTAATTGACTAATTAATTTCAGTCATTTGACTGGGCTCGGATTTTCTGGCCGCCATCTTGAAATCCTTTGTTGCGCTCTGAGCTCAAATCGATAGGCATCTTCCCCTCTGTTTGACCATTCACACCACACAACGGACATCAATGAAACATCGAACTAGTGAACGAACCTTCGGATTAGTGGACCTTCGGACTAATGAACCTTCGTACGAATGAACCTTCGGACTACTGAACCTTCGGACTATTAGGTATGTATCATAACTGAACGTACGAAAACGAAAAATGAACCTATGATTAAGTTGAACATGTAACACTGAATGTGATTGGTCGCACCTTTTCGACCACAGCGCCGACGGACGGTGAACGTAACCATAATTATATGTTTTCGTCCGCTAGGTCCACCTTGTGATTGGTTAACAGGAAGATAAAGCACAATCCCTTGTAGTGAATGGACAGTGTGGGGCGTAGACTGGCGGATCTCGGTACGGTTTGCTTGAATAGTCATTGTAATTGACGTTATTTGTCGCCGATATGGCCGATTAGCAAGGGCCTTGACGCTTGAAAACCCACGACACACACGACCCTATTATACAATCGACAAAGAAATACCGGTACCAGGAATGTCCTCCAGCATGTCGCCGTAGGTAATGACATGGCAAGGGGTCAAAACCAACCTCGTGATGACCGCGTGATGTAAGATCATGTAATGGTTTAAAACATTGCGCCGATTAAAATCTGCTGCTTGGGGCCTCCGTGTACATGGTGTATGGAAGGACTTGTAACTGTCTCCCCACTCATCCACCAAGTCCATTTCTGACCCGCCAATCCCATTGTTCAACGCCGCAAAGAGAACAGCGAACAATAGCAGGATAGAAGTTCGCGTCGGCGTTTCGGGGGATTTCCGAAAAATCTCTATTTTTTCTTCGAATCGCCGAAGAGGCAGAGTGGTGGAATCGGGTCTTCCGTCAAAAGTGGGAGTCGCGGTGGTGGTGGCGCTAAGCTGCATTTTGTTAGTAGCAGAACAAAGACTGGTTGACAAAGCACAATAATAGCGCATGGCTCATTGACCTTGTTCCATTTACTTGGTCAAACTCGCGCGCGAGTAACTTGGTCAAGGAGAAAACGACACCTCCCACTTGCTCTCTTGATTGAATGGGGTACCGGCAAACTCAATCCGCGACGCGGCGCTGACTATCAACGTGGGTAGAACTGCGTCATTGAAAATGAGGCTAACGTTATTTTCCAATTAATTCTGAATAGCACACCTTGTTTCCAGGCCAAATATAAATAAAACGCTGCACTGAATTTCTAATTTTACTTTTCTGTCATTAAATACAGTACTGCTAAAATATATCTTATTGCTTTTGAGCAAAAATCTCTGCGGGAACATGATGAATTTAATCGATAAAGTTGACCATTTTAGCGTAAATGACAGGCGAATGACCGACGTCATGGGTTGTGGATGACGCAGTTTTCGTAACGTCAGAATGACGCATGTCATCCGATGACGTTCAACAATCGCAAAAGCATGCGCACATGCATTTTACCCACGTTGATGATCAGCGCCTCCTTTTGTTTGCCGGTTCCCCATTAAAACTTGCATGTATTGTATCATTGATTTTATCCATTTGGTATACCTGGCCAAGAGGTGGAGTTTTAGCGGTTTCAATAGTTGTTGCGCAACAGAGCTCATTCATCCACACCGACGGTCATTGGAATGGTTCTCCTTGTTGAAAAGAAGTGCATTACAAAATGGACATGTTGTTGTCATTGTTCCTATAGAGAAAGGGTCGACTTCAGGTGGGAATCGTCGTGCCAGGAACTGCACCATGTGTTGTGCCGCTTGCGCAGCCATACGATTTGGCTGTCCATTTTGCTGGAGGACAGGTGGTGGCGTGGTACTGTCTGCATTCTGTGCGAGACGGTACCGTGTCATGTATGTAGCACGGGCTTCCAGCCTGGTTTCTCGTTCTGCCGCAGTTTCTTGGTCTTGCCGATTTCGTATGCTTTGGCGATTAGCTCGCTGTTGTGAAGGGGTTCTTGTCCCGGTGATGGTTCTCCGACGGCGAGGCATGGCGAATCAGCGCTGGAGGAAAGGAATTGAGTTTTGAGAGATGGGTTCAGAAACATAATACCATTCCTTTCTGCAGGCAAGTGGAATTTCTTTTTACTTGGGGGGGAGGGGGCTGGCTGGGCTCCTTAGCAATATCTGTGGTGTAGGTAGGAGTTGGCTTAGGATAGTGCAACAGAAGTACATAAATAGAAAATTATATTGGAGCAATGTTGTTTATTGCTACAAATGGCAAATGGGTACTTGAGTAGTTTGTACAGCAGTATTCACTTCCAGCAGTGCAGGTATGATTTGTATCCAAGGTATATAGAACTGGAGAAGCTAAATAAAATGTCATAGAAATATATTTTTTGCAGCAGTATTCACCGGTATTAATTTCCAGCAGTACAGGTATGATTATTTGTATCCAAGCTCTATATATGAACAGAAGGCAAGTTGAATGTCATACTCATAAAAATAGGAAATTTCAAATGCTGTAATAAAAATAGGAAAAAGTCAATGATGAATTTTCAGCCTGAGCATCATGTAGGTAACAGGCTATTGTATCAGCAACATGGCTTCTGCTTCACTGACTACATCATCGTTGGCATTCTGTCCAGCCTCAGTGGTAGTCTTGGAAGGTATCTCTGCTGCATGCGTGTCCTGGCTGGGCATCTGTGGTGCATCAGTTGTTTGGCTAGGTTGTGGTGCCGTGGTGGTTGTGGGGGGCCTACTTGGAGTGTCAGTGGTGCTAGTAGACGACTGAATTGGAGTTTGCTATGGTCCTTGGCATCTGACTGAGTTTCTATAACACTGGTCTGGGTGCCTTCTATGGTTGAGGACTGGCTCAGTGATAAGTAGTCGATACCATCATCTGGGAATAGTTCAAATGCCGAAGACAAACTGTCCTTCTTCTGAGGGGTTGACGACGATTGAGATGGTGCAATCTTCAGAGGCGACGGCGTCATAAGTGGACCTGTAGTCGATGGCCGTCTATATGGTGATGATTGCTGTCTTCTGTTCTTGTTAATTGTGAAGTTGTCACAGAGCTGTTTTCTCAACTTGTCCATGGTGTGAGCTATAGTCAACAGTTCTTTGTCGAGGGTTTGGCGGTAGCTGTCAAGAGACTTGGTGATGGCTTGGTTATTGGTAGGGCAATTTACCTGGATGAAAGCCAGCTCTCTTCCTGCCGTATGACGAAGGCTTTGAAGCTGTTTGTGGATGTTGGTGGCTTGGCAGTGCACAGGAATGGTATTTGGAGATGACATCTGAAAAGAAAATCATGAGTTCAGTACATGAACGTTTCATTTTGGCCCTGTGTTCATGCTGATGAGTAGGGAATAATATCCTTCAAAGTGTTCATTTTGCTGATGTCGAAGGCCTAGAGTTCTTAAGAGTTGATATGTGTTCGCAGCATGTGAAAACACTGTTGAGAATTGCTTGTTTGAAGTAAGTCAGAACGGCAGCAATGTGCAACAACAGGTGGATGATTTCTTACCCTTAACTGGCGATATTCAGTTGAAGATGAAGTAGAATGGCGTGTGGAGAAGCAGTCAACTGAACCGTGGTGTTTAAACCTGGAAAAAAGGCAATGAATGAAATAGAGGTATGTCTGAATGTCTTGTCTGTAAGCCTGCACAAATCACGTACATGTGTGTAGTGTAGGGCCAGAGCCTCTGCCTACTAACATGTGTTGTTATGTTGTAGAGTTGATACACTTCACGTGTTCGCTAAATGTAACAACAGCTGGCTGATGTTCATCATGTTGTTTCTTACCCTTAAATAGGTGATAATCAGTTGAAGATATAGTAGTGTATGGCCTGTAGAGGAGCAGTCAACTGAACCGTGGTGTTTAACTTTAAACCTGGAAAAAAGAAGGAAATGAAATGAAATCATGGTCTATCTGAATGTGTGGTCTGTATTAAAGCATCCATAATGAATCCTGTAGGCGTACATCAACCAACGTGTGTATATATAGGAGGCCCGGGATAGGAGGCCTACAATTAGTGTAGGCGTACGTCTACAATAAACTGTAGGCCTACCTTGGCAAAGTCGGCCATTTTTCCCAGCTGAGAGGGAAAACAAACAGTGAAGTGAATGTACAGCCTGTTTTCTAATCTGGCGAACATAAAATGGAATTGTCTCACATAACATAACCATCAGTAATATTAGGCGTTCATCATGTTGTTTCTTACCCTTAATTAGACGATAATCAGTTGAAGATATAGTAGTGTGGCCTGTGCCTGTGGAGAAGCAGTCAACTAAACTGTGGTGTTTAACTTCGAACCTGCAAAAAAAGAAGGAAATGAATGAAGTTGTGGGCGTACGTCTACAATACTGTAGGCCTACCTTGGCAAAGTCGGCCATTTCTCCCAGCTGAGAGGGAAAACAAACACTGAACTGAACAGAATGTACACCACTACACTACAGCCTGTTTTCTAATCTGCCAAACATAAAATAGAAATGTCTCACAACATAACTATCAGTAATATTAGGCCTAGGCCTACATGATTGTTAAATACTTACTGAAAATGTAAGAACACGTCATTGCATGACATGTAGGCTAGTATTGCTGAGGCGGTGTTGATGTAAAACATGCTGTACATCAATGGTGTACATTCACTGTACATTCAGTGTTTGTGATTAGGCGGGAAAAAATGGCGGACTTGGCAAGTACACATACATGTAAATGTAGGCTACATGACATATAGGAGGCGTATGGTAGGCCTACTGGTAGCATGGCCTACATCATACAGCAGCAGGGGCAGCCAAGGGGCCTACTCCGCCAAACAAAACCAAAGCCCACGGTGACGAAAGGCGTAGTGAGGCTACGTGATGGGGCATCCGACAACCGTAAAACCCCTTTGTTTTAAATAATGTGCAGATCCTAATGTCGGACACCGAAGAAAGAAGTCGTGAAGGGCTTACAAAACCAACCAAACCGCATTCCCTACTTCAGCTTACCTGTCAGATTATATTATTCGATGTTGATAGTTCAAAAACTGATGTTTTAAACAGTGGGACTATCGGTAAATAGAGAAAATAATGTGAGAAAAGCAGGCATCGACCGAGCGCAGCCTGTTCATGTGCAGCATGTGCAGGAATGGGCACAAATGATGAGGGACCATACGTTTACCTCATGAACTTGGGGAAACGAAAATTGCTGAGAATCATTATTTGGAAATGTGGAAATATCCTGGTCACCGTGCATTTGCCACCTGTGGGAAATATAACTCGTAGTATTTATTTTCCTTTCTGTTCAGTGTCGACA
The DNA here is from genome assembly GCA_002633025.1 of Notospermus geniculatus. NCBI lineage: Eukaryota > Metazoa > Nemertea > Pilidiophora > Heteronemertea > Lineidae > Notospermus > Notospermus geniculatus. Next base: position 70,338 of record NMRB01002169.1, on the reverse strand, counting down.
TGCAAT
>NMRB01002169.1:48869-65892 GCA_002633025.1 Notospermus geniculatus | reverse complement strand
ACAGCAGTTTCAATATGATAATGGCCATATAAAGTGGATATCACAGTATCCATTAATTCATACACTGATGAGAAACAGATTATATTATACACAATGACCATGAACACAGCAGTTTCAATATGATAATGGCCATACTAAGTGGATATCACAGTATCCATTAATGCATACACAGATGAGAAACAGATTATACAATGTATTATAGACAATGACCATGAACACAGCAGTTTCAATATGAAAATGGCCATACAATGTGGATATCACAGTATCCATTAATTCATACACTGATGAGAAACAGATTATATTATACACAATGACCATGAACACAGCAGTTTCAATATGAAGATGGCCATACTAAGTGGATATCACAGTATCCATTAATGCATACACAGATGAGAAACAGATTATACAATGTATTATAGACAATGACCCTGAATGCTGCAGTTTCAATATGAAAATGGCCATACAAAGTGGATATCACAGTATCCATTAATGTATACACTGATGAGAAACAGATTAAATTATACACAATGACCATGAACACAGCAGTTTCAATATGAATATGAAAATGGCCATACAAAGTGGATATCACAGTATCCATTAATTCATACACTGATGAGAAACAGATTATATTATACACAATGACCATGAACACAGCAGTTTCAATATGAAAATGGCCATACAAAGTGGATATCACAGTATCCATTAATGCATACAGAGATGAGAAACAGATTATACAATGTATTATAGACAATGACCCTGAATGCAGCAGTTTCAATATGAAGATGGCCATACAAAGTGGATATCACAGTATCCATTAATTCATACACTGATGAGAAACAGATTATACACAATGACCATGAACACAGCAGTTTCAATATGATAATGGCCATATAAAGTAGACCTCACAGTATCCATTAATGCATGGGATGTAATCGAAATTGATTGCTGGATTAAATGCCAGAACTATTATCAATGACCTTCAAGTATCTGTGCGTATTTTGATAAAACGGCCGAACGCGACTCATATTGATAAAATAGGGTCAATATTTGACGGTAACAGCTAATGTTGCGTATTTCAGCACCACATGATTAACATTAACGGGTGATTGTACTGTATATAAAATACAGTGCTAGTTGTCTGTAACCCTGCAATTAATTATCGTATGTCATGGGTGATGGCTATAAACGGGCAAGAATAGTTACTTATTTACAGATTATCTGGGAAACAGAGTGTGTGTGGGGGAGGTCAGTAAGTACGCATAGGTGCCTTACATGAATGCAGAAGTAACAATGATAGGAATCTTAGAAATTAATCTGGTGGTAAAAAGACACCCAGACAAGAAGTGCATCCGACATACGATACAAGTATGTGCTTCACTTCGTAATCTGTAATTAAAAGGTAATATTATTTATGTACGAACCATTTGTTGAGAATGAGATTTCATGCAGTTCTAAAAACAAATCTTCAATCTCATCATCTGACATGCATTTAAGTTGCTCAAATGATGAGAGGACATGGTGACTGCAGATGTAGTTGTGGTTCTGGTTGTTGGGACCATGTTGAATAGTCAGGTTTGCTGACATGCGTTTGTCAGCTTTGGATGTGGCTTGTTTTTTTTGACAATGACCACAACGGATAGTTTTTTGTTGACTTGCTGCAGGCGCCAAAGGTTTGCTGCAACCACTGCAATGCATTCTTGTGGACACTTTGATTGCAGTGACTGAACCTACTGTGGTGGACAGCTTCAACAACTTTGCAGGTGGTTCTCCATCATCTGTATTCTGGTCTATAGGCTCATAATCAACTTCAGTGATGGTTGCATTTGTGCCAAGATTGATGAATACCTCATTACTGTCAATACGGTATGTTCCATTTGCAATGGAGTACCTTTTATTGATGTTGAGTTGGTTGATCTGTTGTGCAAAGCAGTTGATTTTTATTTTACCTGTGTGGTCCTGTGCAACAAGTGGTTTTTTTTCCAAGGTAGTGCCATCTTTATATGTCACAGTTTCTTGTTCACCTTCAGAAACAATATTACAGGTGAAATTCACCTTATCGAAATTGTTCAGCGAAGACATGGCCGAAATGCCCATTGTAGGGATGGTTTTCGAATTGAAAGTGAAGTCAACCTCTGCAGGTTGCAGTTTTGTTTTTGCATTGACTTTTATGTCTTGCGAAGCATGCAGCTTTGATGGGCTAAAGGTGGCATTTACAATTTTCACAGGTGACTTGCTGGTAGCAAAAGGTTCAAAAGTAGGGCGTTTTTCAGGAGAGAAGCAGACGAGACGTTTGTATTCGCTCTCTCCAGTCTGGATGGTGGCATTAAAGTACCGAACTGTGGGGTTCTTTTTGGCAGTTTCCACCTGCCCTAAGTCATGGATGTAACCAGTGATAATGTCTGAATTCGTAGACATGGTGGGAAAATCTGAAATGAAAGTAAGAAGTTGCTATAGTGATTTGAATAGATTGGGAGAGGTGTGCATGACTAGCAGTATTAAGGACTATGGAGGCAGTTACATGTGCAAACCAAGTTTAAAGTGGTTGAATAGGTGGAATAGGTAAGCGCAATGTAATTGCACTGTGATCAGAATAAAAATTATAGTAACTTTCTACATGAAATGCAGTGGGAAATGGTAATGGGATCAGGATGTGGTCTAATTGGTTGGAATCACGAGTCCTTCCTTGCAATACCTGCTGTAAGGAGTGTTTGTTGCAAAATGATTGCAGCTTTCTTTGGCCTTCGGGAACAGTAGTATTGATATTGAAATCGCCTAGTAACATGGAACTGTTTGGCAAAATTGTACTAACATCATTTAATCCTTGTTGTACATGATTGGGATGAATATAGATGAAGGTAAAAGATGTAGGAATGTTTGTGCATTCCACAGATACCTGACAGTGTAAAAGTTGAACACGATGTGTGGTGAAATTGACTCCAACACATTTAGTGTTGAGGATGTTACTGTCTTTCTTGTATAGAAGCATACCCAAAGCATTGTCACTGAAATCTAGTCGATACAAGATGTGAAAATCACTGAGTCCTATTTGTCCATTCGGTATTGAGGAAGAAAGTTTTGTCTCTGACACACAAATGATGTCTGCTGACTTCAGATTGTGATCACAATCTAAGTCCAGGATGTGGTCAGCATGTACCAAGCCATTTATATTCAAATACACAATTTTCAATTCCTGCATAGGGTTGAACAGTGGACCAAGAAACACAGGGTCATTTAGGTAGGCTTTGCACATGTGATGTTGGCGCTCAGATTCCTGTTGTAGTATTTCAGAGTGCACCTGTTTATCAGCAACAACCATTTGGTCTTTGTCAAATGATGTCAAGTACAAGTTTTGGGCTTTTTTCACCCGTGTCACTGCAACATAAAAGCTGCCAGCAGGTGCTTTCTTTTTGGTTGCGTGGCTCTCAATACTGAAGTCGACAATCACATCATTTAAAGTGAGCCCTTGTGCCTTGTGGCTGGTGATTGCATATGCAAGAACCAACGGGTATTGCGAACGTTGTATTTTGACGTTGTGTTTGGCACTCTTGCAATTGTAATAAAAGGTAGCCTTGATTTTGTGTATAGGGACAGATCCTGGAGGAACATTTGCATATTTCGTTTTTGCATTCATGGTAGACGTTTGCCCAATATCATTGGGAAATTTTACCCAGATGATGTTCTGTTCAGCATCAATGTGCGTTATGAAACCACGTACACCATTGGTTAAGCCGTCCGTTTTATTAATGTTCGTTGTTAACATGACAGGTGCATTTAACTTCACATCAAGTTTAGTGGGCAAGTGTCCAGTTTGAGTATACGGAATGTCAATGAGGCTAAGCTGGTCAAAGCGGTCAACATTGAATGGGGTATCATTGGCAAGGAATGAGGTTATTTCACCAGAAAGGATGTTTAATTTGGCTGAATTGATGCGTTCACGTTTGGCATTGCTTAGTACAATAATGGCCAAATTGCCAAGTTTATATTGATCATTATCGTCTTCTTGTGGACATGGGACAATCCTTTGTTGCAAGAATCTTTCATCATCTATTGTCAGATGGTCTGCACCTAGACCAATTCGATCACACAGACTTGAGAACACATGATCTTGAAGGGAACGCATTTTGGTAGTGAGTGTGTACACTTTGAAAAACTCAGTCCATTTGTTTGGAGCAATGAATTTAATACCACTTCGTCTGGTGAATGGCTTGAAAATCCAACTGTCACAAACAGGCGGAAGTTGCAAGAAATCTCCAGTACATATCACAGAGAGACCTCCAAATGGCATTTCATGACGGCCGATAATGTTTTGGCAACGTTCATGTATGCTGTGGAACTTCCGGCAGCCTACCATTGAGATTTCATCTAAGCAAATTAACTGTAATTGACTGTATTTGTATGATAGTTGACTATCGTTGGAGAAGATATCAATAGATTCAGTGTCATCGCGTCGAAAAATATTCATTGCACTCTCAATAGTTTCTCCATGGATTAGACGAGCTGCCGTTGCCGTTGGGGACATGACAAGGACAGAACTTTTGGCCAAGTCATCACCAGATTTCATGAGCAGATATTTCGCACCATCTATAATCAAATTCATTAGGAATGTTTTGCCTGTACCTGCTCGACCAGCTATGTAGAGGTGAAATGGATTGTGTTTAGTGTTGGTTGATTGCAATCGTTCCATGACATCATCAAAAATTGTGCGCTGTTGAGCATTAAGCTGGCGTACATTGCTGCATAGATGGCGGCGCGAGATGAGATTTGAATCAGATTCAGAGTTGTGTTGGGAAGCCATGCTCAGGAAATGTTGTAAGTCATGTTTTGAGGTAGTTTCTTCTGAGGTATCGGCCATTGTATCTTTATCATTTTCAGAACACTCCTCTTCCAGTGGATCGCAAGAGTCCTCATTGTCAAAATCAGCAACAGCTTTGTCTAACAGCACTAAGAGCTCGCGATTGGGTTCGAAAGTTGATCTGATTTGTTCAATATGAATGGAATTGCGTTCAAAAAGTTCTTTCAATGAGTACATTGGGTGCTCATGGATTTCTTTCCTTTCATCCCTAAAAGGCATGAAAAGCAACAGTAAGCCACGATATATTTCGTCATCATCACGCTTGTCTAGGTGATAGCGAATGACGCACTGTTTTGAACGTTTCTTGATATAGCCCATATTATTCAGTAGTTTGATTCGATTGCCAGTTTCTTCAGCAGGATCATCCTCATGAATGGTATATAATTGCTCCGTTTCTTTTTGTGCTTTGGAGTATGCAATATTAAAATCACGAGCAAATTCTGCCAGGCACAAATCCTTCAAATCATTAGGTCTGTTGATGTAATAATCATAAATACTGTTGAAGAAAGGAGTGTCATCGTCCTGAAGGTCATCTAAATTTGGTCGCAATAAACCATCACGATTTGATGGTTTATTTACATTGATGAATTTGTGTGTTCTGGTGCTATAGCACATGTGGAGACCAAGCATACGGTAGATAGCCTCGGGTCTTGAGACCTCGCGACTTGTGTCTAAAGCTCTTTGAAAGCGTTTCAATTTGTCATAAGGCGTTATGTTGGTTTTGCTAGCTTCAACATCTGTTTGCTTTAGCAAACGACTTAAACCACTTTCTCCTTTAGTTAAGTAGCCTAAAATGTATGCAACACATGCATATTCATCCAAGATGAATGACAAATCCATGTTAGCATTATGAATCTGCAAGAGTGCTTCATTATAATTGTTTGTGAAAACATCTTTTGGATCACGCTTCAAAAAAACTTCGGAACGTATATTGCCTGTGCCAACAGATGTGCTTATAGCATTCAAATATTGTTCTTCAGTCAAACCAAGTTCTTGCAGATACTCATCGAAGCTCAATTTCATGAAATCTGTACACATGTCTGATTGCTGACCAAATTGGCTGCTGTATGTTTGTCGTATTAAGTACTTTCTGATACGTATATAATTCTGTTTCCATTGCTTCAATGTTTGCTGAGGTATTTCAGCGTCAGGAGCATCAATAATAGTTGTCTTGCGCATTGGCAATTTTGGAAAATTGAATCGGCATGAAGGTACTGAAAGCTTTGGTCCATGGCAATTTGTGTTCTTAATACTGTAACCTTCTTCAGGATTGATAATAATCTGGCGCAATCTCCGCTTTTTGCATGTGAATGTGTGGTGATGCGTTTGAAAGAAGGCAGCAGCACAATGTGCGTCTGTTTCATTGGAAATGCTCCCACTGATGATTTCATCTATGAATTGTTCACATGCTTTTTTTGACTCAGGAGTTTTGTCATATTTGGGGGGCTTTTCACCTGCGTCATTTTGCACCCAGAGTAATGAATGAACATGTGGGGCACCACGTTGTTGAAACTCAATACGAAAGAAAAAGTCAGCAACTTTGTACTTCCCCAGAATGGATTGTTTCTGTAAAGCACTGTATAAAGTTCTAATGCGGTGACTGAAATGAGTGACAGTATCAACCATGTTTCTGGATATGAGTTTTCGTTTGTCTGCATCAGACATGCTTGTAATGGAGTCAATATCAACTTCTTTCTTTTCCTCTTTTTGCAGTAACATTTTGATTAAATCAATCCAGTGTGCCTCAGCTGCACTCATGGTTAAAAACAAGTTTGGAGGCCCAAGTTGACGGATCATGGCGAAAACCTTATTTTTCGCTTGCTGGAAATAGGGGCTTGTGCCACGAATCATTTTGAAAGCTTTGTAGCCAATGTCAGTGCGTTCAAGATCATGCTTGTCTGTATTTTTGAAGAAATTTACATTGTATTTGTTGCCTTTAAATTTGGATTTGCGGAAGAATGTTTGTATAGATCTCTTGATTTCAAGGGTTTCTTTGATGATATAAAGGAAAAACAGGTACGTTGTATCATTGCGATATCTGGAATCAACACCTAATAAACGTTGCTTGACATAGTTGGCAAAGCCAACTCCTTGTGGCATGTATGTTGACAAGAAGCCTCCTGTTCCTGTAGGAAATAAGTGAGGAAATGCTTTTTCCTCAAGAAATTGAGCAGCTCCCCAGTTAACAAAATGGCCTTCAGCAGTGGGGCAAACATTCACTTTTGGTTGCTTTTGCGAGATTCTTCCTTGTTTTTTCCGTTTCCCTTTTGTTTCTTTCTCATTTTGAATGATGACATTTGAAATGATCTGACTGATGTGGTTCGAGTCTGAATCATCTTTGGCAAAACTATCGATGACAGTATCATCAGATATTTCTGTCAGGTATGGTGGCAGATCATAATCATCTGCAGCGAAATCATTGTCCACATCATTTGCAGAAGCATTTTCAACATCATTATTATGAGTGTCAGTTCTGCTACTGCTGTGGTTGTTGCTGTGTTGAGCATCAACAGAACAAGCATTCATACCATTAGTACCATCAGTTGCCCTGTCAACATCCTGTTTGCGTGCATGTTGTTCATTAATTGAGTGCAAACACTCTTGCAAAAAAGCATCAACATTTGCTTCATTTAGGTCCACATCTTTGAAAAGGGCATTGTGTTGCTTGAAGTATTGAAAGTACTTCAAAATTTTGGGTTTTGACACTACCTCTTCAATATATGACCCTTTGTATTCTGGTCGGCGTTTTAGAGCGACTGGTATCAAGTTTTGTGCAATGGGCAATACTTTTTCAAGACTGTTCTGTAATTGCGATTCAACACAAATAACTGAACCCTGCACTTTGAATTCACTTGAACGAGGTATGTGGGCAACACGTAAAAATGGTATGACTAGTTTGAGTAAGTGTGCTTCACATTTATTCAAAGTCATATCATCTGCATGGAATACAGGAGGCAAGTTTGGCACTGTGAAATGATATTGCCTCTCATTGCAAGAAGGAATTTTGCCTTTTCGTATTTGACGAAGGCAACTTTTGCATATATAATAATTCCCATCGAATTACTTCGTCACCGGAATATCTTTGTTGGCATCATCATTGAGAATGAGGTGTTGTAACTGAGTGTCAGTAAGTGTTGGTTTCTTACCTTCACTCTTCAGTTTTAGTTTTTGTACTGAAGCAAGAGGATGATAGCGAAGGTCACTAGTGCAAATGCAAGCATTGTGAGTTTTAGTACTGATTGTTTCTTTTAGTTTCAGTAATTCTGGTGACATGTCAGACGACATTGTGTTGCAGAAATCTAGTTTTGGATTGCTTGGCAAAGAACGGTCTTTGAACTTCTTGTGCAATTTGTCTTTGATACTGTCGACAGGGGAAATGTTGCGAACTGATCGTTTCCTACATGTATTGTGAGCACTTCTTTTCTGGACAGTTCTATCTGGACTTTGTACTCTTATGGCCTGCTGCAGTGGTTTATCAGCAGAGCAATGGTTTTTATCAGCACTGTCTGCAAATAAAGAAGCTAAAGACCTTCGCACTTGCTGTATCTTACTTGGTGGTGACAAAACAGAAGTTTCGGAACTGGCCATGAAGCTATGACAACTAGTACCTGCAGTTGTTTCAGAAGACATACTTGCGACACGAAACTGTGATTTTGACAATGCGAAATAGAGTGCACAATGAGGTTGGTGTGGAAATTTGTCAGATGCATATTTGTACCATCTGCCCTTTCGGTCAATATCACAAACATATATGGGAGTTTGTAACAATGCAGCCATTGCATACACATCCAGTTCTCTAATTGATGGTCCTGGTTGTTTTAATCTGGCTAAGTGATTGGCAAAAGTTTCATTTATCCACAAATAGGGCATGAGAATTTGTTGGTGCTGTTCTTCAAAAGCTATGAGTGCATTTTGTAATGAAACTTGTGACCTGTCTGTTCCTGTTATGCAATAACTGACACTTTGAAAGAACCCAGAAGTCCCATTTTGAATGGATTGAGAGTGGTTTACAACATGCGAGCCCAAGTGCAAACCACGACCAACATAATGGACCTCTGCTGTCAAAGAAAGCGACAGTTGACGACATTTACTTGACTGCCAGTCGCGATGTGGAGGTGTAAAGAAATGGTTTCTTGGATTAGGAACAGCTGCATCAACAGTTTCAATATTTGCAACAACATCAGTGACAACATCGAAGTGAACGCCTGCAGCATTCACAAGATAAATGGAAGGTGTTTTGGGTACAGCATCACCAAGGTTTAGATGAGTGTACCGGCGCCATTGCCAAGAATGCGCATAAGGACTATAAACATATAATTCTGTCTGCAGAAGTTTTGCTGCTGCAGCAACTTCAATCTCAGTTGCCCAAGTGCCTTGTTTTGCCATTTCAGTACGTGTCAAATATTCTGTTGGTGTTTCATTCACAATCAGACTATTTCCTGTTAGAAGGAATTCACATATTAAATGCCTAAATATGTAATGATATTGCTGATCACCAGTTATGATGTATGAAAGGCACCGAAAGAAGCAGTTGCCATCACCAGCTATTGGTATTTTTGAAGCTGGTCGGGAATTTGACAGATTTTTGTATGAAGTACCAACTTGAGACCCATACTGAGACAACCAAATAGTACTGACGTAATCTGACATTTCAGGTGCAAACGCTTTGATACGAGCATACTGGTGTTGTTGCCACTCCTTGGATGGTGGAATGAAAAAATACTGCTGATATGTTCTTGATATCTCTGTAACATTGTCATCAGGTATTGTAGTGGCCAACTGCAACATCTTGCGATTATGGTAATTTTGTTTCGCCGTTTCATTCTTTTGGCGTGGACTTTTCCGTTTAAATTTTGGCATAGTGGTAATGTTACAACATACATGTATCCAAGAGTGAAATGTCTATGAAAGGAAGCGTTGACATACATTTCCAATGTCATGTACCGGTAGTGCAGTTGGAATGTGCATGTTACTGAACATGCAAAAGATTACATGTGTGTTCTGCAGCAAGAACAATAAGCCCGACAAGCATACGTGACGTTGCCATTTCCAGTCTACGCAGGATCCAATGTGGCAAATCTCGGTTGTTCAATGTCAAGTCTGACAACACTTACTGTATGCGCTGTTTCTTGGAATGTCAACCAGTTTGTGAAGATGTGACGACAGCAATCAAACTTTTCACTTTCTGGATTTCAAGTGTGAGTCTGCTTTCTGAAATCAGAAAAGTAATCAATCTTACACATGAGACACATGGTGAAGGATTTTTTGCCAACAGAAGCACACCTTTAGTAAACATGGTAAAGGTGCAGCCATCATAAGCAGTTACAACCATACAATGATGCTGACCTGCCAAGTGCACACACAATGCAAGCTGTAAAGTCTGGCAAATCTTGGTTTTTTGGTGTGACTGTGAACTCTGATTACACTTACTGGTGTGTGGCGTTGGTTTGGATCTGTAATCACTTTGGACGATGTGATTACGCTAATTGCACCAGAATTTTTCCCAAATCGTAAGTTCAATCTGCTTTCTGAAACGAGAAATGAAATTGATCATACACATGATACATACATGTATGATTATGGATTTTTCCAATGAAACCATATATTTAGTCATGGTTTCTGCCAGAACTGTAAAGTTATGTACCCCCTAAAAATCAGAGAGTCACAGCATTTGTAATGTAATTATGTGGTAGTTTGGTTCCTGAACCCACTGCTACATGTAGGGCTAAGAGAGTTGGGTATTGGCCTTGCCCTGACACATGAAAACGTGTGTGTGTGACGTGACAGAAGATAGACTGGTTCTCGGCTCCAACCTACATGTATCATGAGCTGTTGGGATAGAGAACCATTCTATTCTCTGTGACGTCAGACACACAGAATTTCGTGTGTGAGGTCAAGGTCAAACTAAACCGATACCAAACCCTCTTAGCCCTAGCAGTGGGTTCAGGAACCAAAGTAACTGCATTATCTGGTAATGCAGATTGTAATGTGCACAGATGGAAAATGTTACATGTATCTTCTGCAGCAACAACAATAGGCAGTCCAGGCACAAAATGAGTTGCCATTTGTAATGCACGCTGGATCCAATGTGGCAAAATTTGGTTATTCAATGTCAAGTCTGTACTTACTGATATGTTGTATTGGTTGGAACCTGTCAAGCAGTTTCTTCAGATGTCATGAGACGGCAATGAAACAGTAATTGTTATACTTTATGAATTTGAAGTTCAAGTCAGTTTCTGAAATCAGAAAAGAAATCAATCATAAACATGATACATTGGCATGCATGGCAATGCTTTTTTATAATATTGAGCTCTCTCCTTAAGACCTTTGTCAATCAGAGCCCCATCCAACGAGGGAGAGAATTCCATAGCCTGGGCACTGCAACACATAGGCTGGGGTCAGTGAAGACCCATTTGAACGGGGAATGGTTAAAAGCCAAGGGTCATTGTTGGACCTCCACCAGGATCATATCATGTCCGACAATAATAAGTCACTCTCTGCAGGCGCACAATATTGAGCTAACATCAAAGTCATAGTGGACATCACTATCTGAGATGCTGGGAAGACACCGCTCACATGGCTCATGCGTTGAATACAGTTTCCAATTTTCCTGAAGAAAATACCCCAGATCCTGCTGCGGCCATGCCTGTGGCGTCGGGCTCATTCCTTGGTACATTTACATTGTATCAAGTTTGTGCCCAATAATGTCTTGTGGCAGAAACCCTGGTAGCTTCAGCAGCAATAAGCAGTCACAGCAAGCAGACGACACTGTATTGTCATCTCTAGAGTGCACATAGAATCCAAATTGTAAAGTGTGGCAAATCGTCCTCATTTGTAAAATCTGATTTTAAAATACACTTACTGCTGTCTTGTGTCTGTGGACTATTCAACCACCTTGTGCATAAGTTTGCTGAAGTCTGTTTTCTGAAAGCAGAAAAGTAATTGATCATACACATGATACACGTGGCCAGCCAGTGCATAGTCCTTGCCTGGACATCCGCATACAACATACATATTTGACACTTCACTGAATGTGCTGGCGTCATCCCATCAGCCAATAACAACATCGTCAGGACCGCTACAAGCCTAGCACCTAGCACCTACATGTAGCACCTAGCACGTCGTGTGAAGCCAGTCAGGCGGAAAGGGCCCAAACATCAGCGCCGCCGTAGTACATTCACAATACATTGAGCTGTGCATGGCATGCATTTTTTGTAAACATTGGCCAATAAAATTAACTTCCAAAAGCCGGATGCGTACTAGGAGGCGGTATGAAGTGATTCAAATCAATAAATTATTGATCGTCTTCGGGATCGCAAAAAATCGATGATACAAACACATTCTCATGGGGCCCTGTCCCACAATTCGTCTCGGCGCGGTCACGTGCCAGTAATTGACCAATCAGCGCGGGGTTGGGGCGGGGTATATGATAATGTGTTGGTGATGTTTATGGACTGACTCAGTGTATTAATCATCGATTTTTTGCGATCGCCGCGAAGACGATCGGTGGTCAATAATTTATCGATTTGAATCACTTCATGCCACCTCCCTCCCACGTACATCATACATGTAGTAGTTTAGGCGCATCCGGCTTTTGGAAGTTACTTTTATTGGCCAATGTTTACAAAAAATGCACGCCATGCACACCGCAATGTATTGTGAATGTACTACGGGGGCGCTGATGTTTGGGCCCTTTCCGCCTGGCTGGCTGCACACGTGCTTTTGCGATAAGGCCTAGGCCTATATAGGCCAACATGAAGGCCTAGAGTAGATCACAACAATTTTACCGGTACCTGGCATAAATTCAACATGTTCAAAGCCACATTTTCACAAATCAGCAACCAAAATAAACTACGGTAGCTAGGCCTAGGCCTAACAAGTCCCACATGATCGCATGAATTAACATTGCAATTAATTGTACCCAGTGTTATTCGTCTGCTTGAACCCCAAATTCGATGGATGTTGGCGGATTTTGAAAGCATCTTTTCGTGCAAGCCTAATGCCTATTGTGCACACACCGAGTCGCGAGTGCACAATACAACATGTACAATGGCTATGCATCGTAGTATGACACGCATCACAGATTTGACACGCCGCCGGGATCGATCATTGGCAATTTCCAGCCTTAAAAGCACCATTATTCGTGACAGATGCACCGATTCGTAAAGTGAATCGCAACGACAGCATACGCCAGCGCTTCGATTGACCGCATATAGACCATTTCATTGCGTAAATACTTGGAAAACAACAAGACTTACCTCAGCCCATCCACAGTGCCGCCTTCTCCGGCGTGAAAAAATGGCGAATGATCAACAGCATGGCCGAGCACCCCATGGGACACGGTACCTGTGTATTTTTCTTCTCCGAAACAATAAACTCGCCGGTAATACATTTAAAGTGCAACACAAATTTCTTCAAACATCTTTCAAATTATGTCCGTACAGTGTCTGTTCGTCTCGTTGTTTTTGAATTCTTAGTTCGCGATAAATAATGTGCACTATATTGCTTCATTTCCCACCATCCCACCGTACCGCGCTACTCGAGGAAATAGTCCCTCCGCGGTGTATTGATTGACGATCAGGTCACGGCATCGCAAGGATAATGACTCTCTCAACTCCTGACCGGTAACTGCTTTAAAATCGTGTCTAATCGTACGCATTACATAAAATACCTCCCAATAGCTATTGACAACATTGTCCATGTACGTATTTACATTTTTTAGTACAATTTACAAACGTTTTAAACACCATTTTATATCGCCCAGACTCCCGTCTGACCCCCCTATTACAATGTCTAAAAATAGATTTAGAAATCGGCCAGATTTGTACCTTTCCTGGCGTTTGTTCGTACTGCCCAAATAATCAGGTCGAAAGCTAATGGTAGACTATCACCAGCCGCAATATGACATTAAAACACTGCAAAATAAGGCCGTAAACGTGAAGTAAAACTCAATTTTTCTTTCTTCATTACATTCCACTTGACTGACTGACCAACATCTGCAACTTTTCCCTTTTAAAATATCAAGAGAAAGTGCCTCTTTTGGCATTTTTCAGCAAAATAAATCCCACTCATACAGTCAAACGGACAACACCTCCAGGACAGCCCTCTTAGCCGGGAATCTTGTTGTCATAACAGACAGTGATCAACAAAACCTGTGGTCTCCCAAGACCCTTGTTATATTGACAGCATGACGTAACTTCCTTTTACAAATAAAAGCCAATTCATGGTATTGATGAGGTTTTGCACTGAACACACATGGGTTGAAGTCAGTGTCACTTCTCATTGGTGCATAACGTGAGAACTGAACTGGAACTGCCTAGACCTGCTCTTCAGAGTATAAAATCCTAAAGAGGGGCTGTCCCAGAGGTGTTTCCAGATGACTGTCTGAGTGGGATTTATTTTTGCTAAAAAATGCCAAAAAAGGCATTTTCTCGTGAGATTCTAAAAAGGATAAGTTGCAGATGTTGGTCAGTCAGGCAAGTTGAATATAATGAAGAAAGAAAATTTGAAATCGGACGATTTTTCAAAAATTGTCAAAAAAGTGATTTTACAAAATGCCATTTTTCTCTTAATTAATTAAAATTGATTTTTATCAAAACACCATGGTTCTATGCCCAACATGTTGCTACAGACTGGGTGCAAATACCATTGCTGTAGCTCCAGTTGTTTTTGAGATATTTAAGATATTAACTTGCTGTCCTTTTACTTTCCTACAAGAGTGTACATTGTCCATGGACCATTTCATTCTAGTTCGCGGGATTCGCCCGCCTAGGTCGCCACAGTGTGACACGGGCTTTACGCTGCACCGGAGCTGTGAAACGTAGGCCTTTATGGCAAGCTGATTGTCCAGTTACCGTATCAAAGAAACGTGTTTTTACAATAAACCTAGTTTTATGGTTAAAAACTTACGGCCATATTCATAAAGGGTGTTTAGCCTAAAGGCCTATACACACGATCCCGTTTTTCATCCATTTTTTGGGAAATTCAGATTCCGGGCCTATTGTGGCTTTTATGTATAAACCCGCATGCAGGCCTTTATTGAGCATATTTCGAAAATTGGATGACAAATTGGATCGTGTGTATAGGCCTTAATCAGCGTACAAATTCTGCATTACACAGGTTAAAGGCCTAGAACATTATTGTTCTGCTATATCTGTATGCTGCCTGATTTCTGGTATTTACCCAAGATGATCACACGCGTCTAACTTTCCTGCATCTCAGTGTGGAAGGACAAAAGAAAGTGTGGGACAAACTCTAGACATGCCTGCCTGGTCGTTCAACATTTCCTTTGCCCTCTTGGACTTAGACGCAGGACAGCTGGAAGGGTGTGATTATCCTGCCGGTGAACGCCTCTGGTGAAGCACCATACAGGCATCAGACAATATTAGTTTTCTAGCCTTAAACCTGTGTAATGCAGAATTTGTACGCTGATTAGGCTAACCACCCTTTTTGAATGTGGCCCTTAGTTTTTATGGATAAAATAAATATAGGAAAACTTAGTTTTTTCCGTCATAAAATATAGGTTTTTATCAAAAAACGTAGTTTTTGTAAAAAAACTATATTTTATGAATAAAAATCTGTTTTTTACCATACGGCCTTCATTTTATCGACAAAAATGTAAGTTTCTGCACTGAAATGTTCAGTATTCCATAAAACTAAGTTTATCAGTCAAAAAAACATTTTAAAAAATACAACAAAGTTTTATGCCATAAAAAGTAGGTTTTTGATAAACCTAGCATTTATAGAAAACCTCGACCCCACTGGCCAATATAATGTCGTCGGTACAAGGTTGGCAAAATCCCTTCCCCAGTAGTGCAGTGTGTGCAACCATATACATTGTACATCCTGACCTATTATCAGTAGTATTTATGAACAACGAATGTTCGTATGTCTCCTCCGATGATCAGAGGTGCCAGGCAGCGAATCGAGCTTCCGTTCGTATCACGGGGTCAGAAAATGGGTGAAAGCGACGAAATTCGGTTTACTTACCTGGATTGAAGAGATTTCTCCGAACTGATGAATTCCCACTCGCGTGGTGTGCCTGAACCACGAAACAAATTATTGAGTGTGGTCAATATTGGAAAAGCAGAGACGTGCGCCCGTTAGTGTTATTGATCAGTTTTCACTCACCTGTTCGATCAGGGCAATTCCATGGTATCGGACGTGGCATTTTGTCACTTATTTAGTGCTGTTTCTGCAAATTCTGGAACCACAGAAAGATGTAATACCCTGCATCATGTCAGGCTTTTGTCCTTCTATTCGCTTGGTATGAATTAAGTTCGTTGTAATTCATAATAGAGTTGTCCTCTGAACGGAACAGTTCAATGTTCCAACTGTGCCAGATTATAAGGGTATTGTAGACTAATCCCCCCTAATGAAATGCCTGAACAACCATAGCGAAACTGACGCCAATTAAAATGCTTTACATGCGATTACAAGCTTAAGCTGGACATGGGTGATCAACATTGAGTTGTTCAAACTGGCCAAATGACTGCATTGCCAATAATAAAACAATGTTTACTAGTGGATTATCGTTACAATGAACTGTGCTGGGAACGTTCCAGGCATTGATTTGATTGTGGTGCGCTCAGAACAGTTCCGATAAGAACACTCGGAGCAGAACAGTTACTGTGCCGGTGTAGCAGTAAATAGTGTCCCCCTGTAAAAATTGTCCACTTCTATTGTTGAATGACGGATTAAGCGGCATGCATATAGAAACCAATTGTCAGAGATTAGAATGTAACAATAGGACCTTTTGTTCCCCGGACAGTTTTTCCTAGGACATTCTTTCCCTTCACACCTGTGTGAAAGGAATTGAAGTCCCCTGGTATCAAAGTCCGGTCTTATTGTTCAGCGAGGGACTAGAATACATATATGGCTGGAGAGACCAACGCATTTAAATATAACCTTACAACAGCGGGCTATTATTTTGCGGATCTGCATTCCTAGGATGCTGATTCCTGTTACACCGCCAGGTATCATGGATGGAAGGGCTGACTGCGTTAATTGTCGCATACCAGGATGCAGTTCTCGAATTTGGAAATGATCCCTTCAGAATTGCTGCGAGGCTTGGCGGTGAATTCGACCTGACATATCATACCCATCGAATATACGCATCAGAGAATATTTACCCCATTCGTAAAGCTTGAAAAGTGTCCGCCGCAGAATCGC
>NMRB01002169.1:12787-27277 GCA_002633025.1 Notospermus geniculatus | reverse complement strand
TCCTGCCTGTGGTCGTGATCGCTTCAATGCCAACGACCGCAGTGCCCTTTTCTTTGGCCCATGCCAAGTGGTCCAGCTGATCAAGGTCAGGGCACTTTAAATGATCCTGAGCAGCCCCCCGGGTGCACCCCAATTCCCTGCTCTGAGCCCCCTCATAGACAACAGTGACTGCAAGTCCATTTGACCATATCAAAACATCCGGAAATATGCAGTTATCAACGAAAGTAAGCATCATATTTATGCCACAGAACTACCCTGAACAAGCCATGCATTTTCTGTGGTAGTGCCTTTTTTACCTACCCCCCTAATTTTTAGTGCCTTTTTTATCAGTGCCTTTTTTACCAGTGCCTTATTTACCAGTGCCTTTTTTACCAGTGCCTTATTTACCAGTGCCTTTTTTACCGTGCCTTTTTTACCGGTGCCTTTTTTACCAGTGCCTTTTTTACTGTATCCCTAATTATCAATATGGTTTAAGAGATATTGGCTGTTTGCTGGGGTAACACACGTGACCTACCCAGTAACACACGTGACACTCTCTGAAATTTTGATGTCAGCTGCAGAAATTATGGTATAAAACAACTCAGAAGAACGGAAAATAATCACATCACTGTAGAATTTCATAAATATTCATGTCCTGGCCATTTTTTCTCACTTTTGACAAGGTAACACACGTGACACCCCTTAAAATTCAAATCGGATCAGCGAGAATTACCATTGGCACTTTATTGAGCTCTTTTGGGTCCAGGCATAGTCTGAGTGTCCCATTGCGTTTTTCCACAATCACTAGACTGTTCACCCAGTCAGTAGGTGTGTCTACTTTTGCTAACACACCCTTCAACTCCAGTCTGTCATTTGTCTCTTTCAAAGACTTGTGCAAGCTGAGCGGCACATTTCTCTGTGCGTGAATCACCGGTATAGCGGATGGATCAATCTCAATATGATATTGCCCTTCAAACTTTCCTAACCCTTCGAAGACTTCTCCATATTCCTGTAGAATCTTTTCCTTGCTGAGCAACTCTCGGGTTTCGTCAACCGAATCAACCCTCCTGATCAGGTTTAGCTGTTCACAAGCGGCTAAACCAAGAATAGCTGGCGACGGCCTATCAATCACGAAGAACTCAAGGAACTGTGTTCCGTATTTCGAACCACACGATAGCACAATCTTGCCTACCGGGTACACTTTGCCGCCACGTATTGAGAACCACAGGCGTTTTCACTAACTTTCCCGTGTAACTCAAACGCTTGTACACACTGAGCGGAATTACATTTCCTTCAGCTCCCGAATCAAGCTTGAAATTCACATCACGTTGGTCGTTCAAACGAAGATTGGCATACCAGGACCTTGGACTTGTCGCCGACTTCTTCGCTTTGGATACGGAATGGATCGACACTGTCCCGATGAACAATTCATCCATATTCAGATCTGTCTCGTCTGACGACACCGCATGCACGTTGTGCTCCCTGGAGAAACATTTGACAGCAAAATGATTTTTCTTAGGCCTACCGCATTTTCGGCACGTTCTGCCTTCAGCCGGGCATCTCCCACGACTGTGTTGTACTCCACATTTGTTGCAGAAATTTTCGTGTCTCGTCTGCGACCTCCGATTTCTATCTCTTGCACCATGGCTTTCTGTTGCATCCCGTCTTGACGCGCGATTCTGGCCGTACTTGCCTGAGCTTTCGACTCCGACAGCATCTACCGGTACGTTCGTTAAATTTCCACCCTGCTGTGCACCGCCGGACGATACGGTCTCCATTTGTTTTCTGGTTGTCTCGGCTGCACGACAAATTGTAGCTGCCTTTTCTAGTGTAAGGTCAGGCGAATCTCGCAAAAGCCGTTCTTTGATGCATATATCTTTGCAACCAAGTATCACTCGGTCTCGAATCATCGTGTCAATTTGATCCTGCGTCCCGAACTCACAACTCTTGGCTCTTCTTTTTCCCAGTGACGTGGTGAATGCTCCATGGTGTGGTGATAACTGATTTGTCTGGGTGCCAGTAATTAACACTTAATTGAAAAAGTGAATTGACGATGGGAATTTATCATGAAAGACTAGCATTTTGTAATAACCGAAGCTTGAAAAAAATTTCCTAGTCCCTTTAAATTTCCACCCTGCTGTGCACCGCCGGACGATACGGTTTCCATTTGTTTTCTGGTTGTCTCGGCTGCACGACAAATTGTAGCTGCCTTTTCTAGTGTAAGGCCAGGCGAATCTCGCAAAAGCCGTTCTTTGATACGCATATCTTTGCAACCAAGTATCACTCGGTCTCGAATCATCGTGTCAATTTGATCCTGCGTCCCGAACTCACAACTCTTGGCTCTTCTTTTGAGCTCAGTGACGAACTGATCAATTGAATCATCTTCATCTTGGACGCACTGCCAAAACAAATACCTTTCAAAGACTGTGTTTTTCCTGGGGTTACAGTACTTCTCGAACTTTTCCAGCAGCGGAGCTATTTTATTCTCCTCACCTTCCTCGAAAGTGAACGTGTTGTATACCTCGAGGGCGTCTTCTCCAATCACGTGCAGCAAGACCGCACATTGGACGTCCTCGTCCTTCTTATTGAAACCCGCCGCTTTGAAATAAAGTTCAAATCTCTGTTTCCATTTTCTAAAATTCTCCTGAAGATTCCCCGTCATGACCAAAGGTCCTGGAGCTTTGAATTGCTCCATATTTCTGCTTCAAACGGCGTTAAAGTTCAAAAATTCTGACACCATGTAAAGAATCGAACCGAACACCATGAAGTCCTGGGATGAAGAGCGTCTTTATTCAAACAACAATAAAGTACCTGCACAAGAGTGCGTCACGTCAGTCGGATGGCAACGCGGCGTTACGTCAAGCACGAATGCGCATGACGTTACATGCTGAGGCCCAAATCACACAGCTTCACAAAGAGGTTCTTGAACAAAACCACATTTTCACATTTTATGTCTCTGTGTACAATATCATATTTGTGGAGGTACTGCAGAGCACTACAAAGCTGGCCAAAAACGTTTCTGGCCTCGTTGTCCGGTAGGGCTCCGTGGTCCTGGAAGAGAAAAGAGGGAAGATTTTCACAGCGGAATTAGCGCATTTTGTCCATCCACGACTTCCAGACCAGACACACTTCGTGGCAGTCGAGAAAGATCGAAGCCCGCGAAAAGTGCCGTTGCTAATCGTTCGAGTACAGACATCTTGGTTTCGTTAGCCGCTTTTCCCAGAATCATCTCCGGTGACATTAATAATAATAAATAATAATAATTTATTTGATTAAAACTGCAACATTAATGTAAAACTTTTCCTATGTACTGTACAATAAACCATTAGTGAAAAATAATGTTTTCAATGTGATTCAATTTTTTAGTGCATAATTATCATGTGTTCTTTTGTCATTGGCATCCCTCTGTGCCTTGGTTAATTTTTCGCGACACATGTATTGTTATTTCTCAGACTTCCATTTAGCTTTACGAGCCTTCTTCTCCTGGCGGGTTAATTTCTTTACTGAAGCATTTTCCTTGTCCGTACTGCATTGCGTTCTATGCTGTTGCCTTACTTGTAGTGGGTCGACACTTGGGTCTTAATTAGGTTTGTAGACACCCCGTTCGAGGACAGTCTTAAGAGAAGTGTCCTGGCTGTTGACAGTTGAAACAAACGAAAGGAGTGTGTCTACTTGGAGAAGTATAGAAGGTGATCTTGATGGTTACAGTTTTGTGAATTGAACGTCCTGGACATCAGGATTCGGGATCCATAGCTGGTAGATTTTCCCACTGGCAGTCATAAACTCAGGCGGTGTCAGGCTAGTCGTCTGGACTCGATTAGCCTATTTGATGTCCTCGGCGGAGTAAGCGGCTGTGTTTTTGATGACTGGACTTGTCTGACGGTAGTGTCCTCCTCATCTGGACAAAAGCCTACTCTTCGAGAGCGAGGGGTGCTACCGAACAATGCCTTGTGGTTTGCTATTGTTGACTTCATAAACTTCACAGCCTCCTGGATGTTTTCCTGGTCCTTCTCCATGATAACTTCCGCTGCATGTTTATCCTTACAACCTTTGAGGAACACTACTGCAATTTCATCGACAGTTAATTGTGGCGGGTTCAAGCGTCAAGAAATAAACTTTGTAATTTATGCAAGAGTATCTGCTTAAGGTCATCCGCTGCCACCCCAATGCAAGGGTGACTGTGACAGTCTCCGATGCACTTGTCGAAAGAATGGCATGGAATATGAGAGTACATGCACAGGATGCAATGGCATACCCTGTAGTAACGCTTCTCCACCTCTTGATCTTGAAGAGTCGGATGATCAACCATTATAATAAAACTTCGATTACAGTGTTTACTGATGTAGCAGACACCCTTTACTATCATGGCTGTTCCTATTTTCACGACAGGGTGCACAAACTGCTCTAGGTTCATTTCACCAAAGTTGACATAATAAGGAGCCATAATTAGGTCATATATGATGTAATAAAGTCATATATGACATGTATGACGCCATATATGACATATATGACGTCACAGCGTAATTCTGATGGTATATTTGGGTTCCTTGGGGTCACATTCCTATCTGTCAGTAATACATTTATGGGGTCTAACTCCGGACTCATTGGCGGCCGTATGTAATTTATGCAAATTAGGGTACTTAGGGTCGTCCGATTTTGGCCTAAAATGATATTAGAATAAGAATTAGAATTAGATTTTTTATTTACACTCTAACTGTCAGTTGACAGTACATAGAGGATGCATGTAAGATGCAAAAACAGATGAACATTAACATAAAGATAACAAATAAACATGACACTTCATTTGGTTAACATGACAGGATTCCAAAATGTTTTACAAAAACAGGTTTCAAAACCTGTCCACAACTTCAGGACTGAGTCACCAAAAATTTGGATTTTATCGAATCACAAAACATCAGGAAGGAGGCTATACTCCTTTACACCTTTCCAAAGGAATTTCGCCAACATAATTATCTCATACCTTTTGTTTGAGTTGAAAAGCCTAGTCACACTTACATTAGGAACGGGATGTTGAGTATATATTTGCGGGATAAAATTACTGCGTAGATGTTCAATTGCCGGGCATTCAAAAATAAAATGGTGCTCGTTTCTCAACTTTTCCCAGGTTACACTTTGTACAAATTCTTTGATGGATTCGGATAGAAAGATTTTTCCTACAATTTACAGGTAGCTTATTTGAACCAGTTCTGAAATCTAGTAATGCAGTCACAAGGTGATCGGGCAGGTAATGTAAAAAATTCTCAAAACCAAAATTTTGTTTAATGTATTTATAAAAGTTGAAGTTGTCATCATTATTGATTTTTGCTAACCAACCCTGTTGGAACTGGTCAGTTAGAACAGTCTTGATCCTTTTACTTATCACTCCAAAATTATCTATATTACCTGTTGTCTGCATTAACCAGATATCATTCATACCACACTCTTGAAAAATATTCCATACAGAAGTTAACCATGGAGAATTGTATTTTCCCAATTCATCCAAATGGAAAATAATTCTATACAAAATGTGAGAGAACTTGCTATTTTTACCAAAGACAGTCTTATTCCAGAAATTGACCATTCTCAGTTTGGCCTGCAATTTAATAGGAAAACGTCCAAGTTCACCGTATAACATAGTGTTGTGTTTGTACTCGCTTGTACGTGCAATGATTTTGCAAAACCTTGTGTGAACTCTTTCAGCTTATTCAAGTATATCAAAATATTCAGAACCAAAAACTTCAGAACCATAAAGCAGTATTGGTGCTACACAAGAGTCAAAAAGACATAACATGATATCCACCTTGGTAAATCCAACCTTCTCCCTTTTCGTATAAGGGAAAACATAGCCCTCATTGCCTTCTCAGATACTGCTTTCATAGCTTTGCTGAAATTACCATTCCAATTGAAAATTACACCCAAATACGGGTATTCCTCAACTCTTTCTAAATTAGATTCACCAAATTTAAATGTTGGTAGATTTTTTAATCGAACTT
The DNA here is from genome assembly GCA_002633025.1 of Notospermus geniculatus. NCBI lineage: Eukaryota > Metazoa > Nemertea > Pilidiophora > Heteronemertea > Lineidae > Notospermus > Notospermus geniculatus. Next base: position 21,305 of record NMRB01002169.1, on the reverse strand, counting down.
TGGACTTGCAGAAAACCACGACCTTTGTTCTACCGGTATTCACTGATAGTTTGTTAATAGTACAATAATCATGGAGGCTATTGAGTAAACTCTGCATTTCTTTGTGCTATCAGAGTAACCCCCTGAACCAGAATCTGCAAAGAAAAATTATCTTGCAATTTTGTCTAGGTTTTTCGTAATTCTACTGGACTACCTTTACATTCTTCTTTTAATTCTTCTTCAGCAGCTTTTATCCACTGGTAAATAACGTCGCTTGCACTTGGTCGTTTGCTGCTGTCTGTGGTTAGCATTTCTTGTATCAGTTCCTGGAGGATTCCCGACAATCCTACATTCTCTTGTCCTGAAATTTAGGGCCTCTCCTAACCTGTCCGACGACTTTGAAAAGCTATCAAACTTCTTTGCCTCCAGCTGAGCCGCTCTCTCCATGGCTAGGCAGCTAGTGGCAGCAACATCCAGGAGCTCATATTCATTCGTCCCTGCTTGTCAGCAATCATTTTAAGGGCGTCCAAAATCTCAGTGGACAAATTGGAGGACGAGGATACACTATATACCTTCTTCTTCAACTTGATTAAATCCTTCATTTCCTGAAACGGAAACAACGACGATCCCGTTCCGACGGTCTCCTGTTCTGCAGGTGACGACGCGATTACCACCTTAAGACTCCACAGGTCTTCTAACGTCGGTTCCCCTAAAGTAATATTGTCCTCGATATCAAGTTCGTCCTCAACTTGTCCAAAACCTTCTTCGTCGGTGCTTCCTCCTCCACTCCCGAGGCAGAGCTGATTGGGAGCTGCGACCTCCGTTTGCGGCCTGGTTCAGGAGCAGAGCAGAGCCGCAGTCCCAGATCAGTTACCTCCGAGAGTAGCCTTTCTGTAATATCAGGAGTCCATTCCACGTGTGTCCCTGACATGTCACAAACTCTTCCGCCCTCCATCTGATGTACCTTCAACAGATGTTTCACTGCATTCGCTCTCTTCTTAAGTGGAATGGCCGGTGTGCACCAACTGCATAAAAATGGAATCTCTCCCTCCTTCAGGTGTCTCCTGAGGATGTGATTCTCGGCATCCGCCGAACTCCGGAAACGTCTTCCGCACTCCTTGCACATCTGACGAGTAGAAGGAAACAAAAGTCACCACTTGTTACCATTCCACAACAGATTGGAAGAAAAAGGAGCGGAAGATAAAAACACTTTACTTCCTATTCTTCCTAAATTTCTTGAGGGCAGATTTCGCCCAGCCAATGATTTGATTCCCTTGATACGCCTTAAGACGGTTATGGTGAAGAATTTTCTTCTTCCCATCCGCGTTAAGTCGTACGAGAAAATCAAGATCATTAATCTTCTTAAATATAAGGTAATTGCCTTCGTAGGGACATCTTAATTTAGGAGTTATATGAGTTTGGTTGAGATCTAATAATACTCACACAGGATCACCCTCCTGATAATCAGACAACTGTGCTTTGGAATCATAAATATCCTCCTGACGTTGTGCCACTTTTTCCAACCTTTTCCTAGCGATATCATAAGCGTTGCATAACCGATCTCGTAAGAGTGAAACATATTCACCGTAGCTTCCAAATTTTTCCCCAATCGGAGACCTCCCACTACCGAACATAATATCGGCCGGTAGCCTAACCTCCCTACCGAGCATCAGTAGGAGCCACGGTGGTGTAGTGGTTCGGGCCTCCGACTAGCGGTCAGAGGATCCCGGGTTCGAATCCCGCTGCTGGCGTGAGACTTTGGGCAGGTCACTTTGCCTTACTGGCCTCTCTCCACCCAGGTGTATAAATGGGTACCGGTCGGAAATGCTCGGATTGTAGCGCTGAATGAGCAGCTCATCTGAGTTCTACTGAAAGGTTTCAGGATAGACTGGGGTTAAAGTGTGAAGTCAGATGACACCTCTACCGTTGTTGATATCAGACTATTAACCCAAACTTTAACTTTTTAACTTATTAGGTGCCATGCGATAATTTGCTATGCCTGTCCCCAAGATAGGGCGTGGAAATCCAATTAAATGAATGAAAGGAAGAACATTTGAAAGTTGTCGAAGTTATGTGTCCACTCATGCACAAGTCGCGGTCTAAAGTCTTTTGACAGATACTCTGGTGTTTATCCCGGAGTAAGAAATTAAATACCATTCACACTTGTCAGAAACAGTTCCACCCAGTCCTATGTTACCATCCAAACGATAAAAGAACAAACTCGGACTCCCAGATGTACAAATATAACTTTTCTCTTTGACCGACGGACTCTGAATCCACGAGACAACACTTTCTGCTACAACACCGACGGACCGACCAACGGATGACACGACGTCACCGAAGACCGCGGCCCGAGCGGAACTGATGATGCGCGTTACAACTACGCCAACGGAACATCATAAACATGGCGTCTGGTACAAATTAGCCCTACAAATGACAACTTTGTCATTACATTATTTACATCTATAACATTCTCCCCGCCTTTAAGATAAGATATGTCCTATATATACAAGAAATAAATGTAACTTACAAGTCTAAAGTGATCTGCGAAGCATGGATGGGCATAACCTATGTGGTCCTATGTATGTACACTACCATGAGTACATGCAGTACAGTACTACATTCAGGCAAGTACAAATACAGTGCATAATCCAATAAAATACATTAAACTTTTTACCATATCGATCTAAGCCTATTCACCGTTTTATGTTTTCACATCTTATCAGTACTGAAGATTCATCTCAATTTTATCAACCCTGCTTATCATTCCACACATATATACTGCTGCAGTATGTAATTCTCTCCATGTACAGGGGGCGCAATCCTGCACAGTTGACTTAACCACTTGATGAAACTACATGTACAGTACAGTAACTACAGGGTTCGCACGCATCCTGGAATACCTGGAATGTCCTGGAAAAAAAGTTGATCCTTGAATATCGTTGATTGAAAGTCCTGATTTTTTCAAAATGGTTTATAAATGTCCTGGAATGTCCTTGAATTCAATAAAGAGCCTCCCCGAATTTTTTCAAACAATAAACTTATCGCAAAGAACGCCGTTTTCATGCCAAAAAACACCGTTTTCGTGCCAAAATCATCGTGGAAAATAGTTAAACTATTTTCCACAGGTTCGATCATCTCATCATAACATCCATTCTGAAAATTATTACTGGTTATGGTATATAACCTTCATACTAAATCTCCACTTCCCTAAAAACAGTACATTGTCTCTAATTCCACTGAAACAGTTCATGAATTATCCACTGTCGTCTCATTTAGTCACCAATTATACCCTTGCAATAAATATTGATTGTTCATCACCTGATACTGCCAAGGATACTGATAGTTCATCATTTGATACGGATTGTTCATCATTTGATACGGATTGTCTATCATTTGATGCATACTCTTCGTCATCTGATACGGACTGCTCATCATATTTTGCAATCTCGTACCCAGAGATCAGTTACGCTCGACCGAGGTTGATGGTCGCTACACTAATCTCTGGAGACGGCTAAGCCCTAGCGGTGGCTTCGTGAACCAAAATGCAATGGCAGGTGCGTTACACACAGCGCTTCCCGCTTCACTCCAAGTTTATACAGTGCGCCAAGCACTGCTGTGGATTTTCCTCATTAAATACAGCAGATCCCTCGAAAAAAACTTTCTAAGGACATTTTTGTGTGTACATTTTATACTCAAGTCATTTCAGTGCATTTGTGGTTAAAATTCGGTCTAAAATTGCACGATAGCAAAAATCACACCTAAAGGGCCTATCACACTGGAATAGTTCTCAAAACGTCCTGTCCCGTCCTAATGAAATCGTAAAACGGGCTAGAACGTGTGAAGTTGGCCAAATAAGTTTTCTCAAAGTTGTGGAGCACTCTTCCCGTCCGTGAAGTTCGTAAAAAGACTGTAAAAAGTTGCCACTACGTCCACTCCGTTCGCACGCAGTTTGAGCCGGTTCAGCAAAATTTTCAAGAACGTACTGAGAACTAGCTCAGTGTGATGGGGGTATAAGGCGTGAAATGGCTAGCCGTCTCCAGAGATTAGTGGAGCGACCTACAACCTCGGCCCGAGCGTAACGAATCTCTGGGTACGAGATTGTATATTTTGATGCGGTATTCTGGTAGTCATACTATTCACATAACTTGGCGCTCCAAGTTTTTCATACGTAAATCTCTTTGGGGGTTTTCTCATCGTACTCGGTCTGCTTTCCCTTTCAGCTACTGTCACCTCCTCTTTCTCCGGGGAACGTAACTGATCCTTCTCTGTATTCCTCTCAAGCTCCGGCTCCAAAGACTCAGGAAGATTGCCATTCAAAAGACTCATCTGCTGATCATTTACATGACTAATTCCCGTAGGCTCCAACTCTGAAGGCTCTAGAAGACCACCATCCACAATAGTCATCTGCGGTTCATTCACATTACCCATCTGCAGTAATGGTTCCTTTCCCAGCTGCATACTCTGTGATGCTCTAGTACTCCTACTCCTAGTCTCGCTGATTTGATGCCAATGCCCGTCCTACTCGCTGAGACTATTCCTCTTCCTCATCACTATCCTCACTTTCATCTCCGTTCTCTGTACTTTCTTCCTCCTCATGTTCCTCTCCTGGCTGTTTTCCAACAATCTTCTTCCCTTTTCACTTTGAATGATCTTGTATTTCCTCTGGATCAGACTCAAGGTGTGGACACGGCAACAGAAGATTTCTATGAAGCACTCTGTGTCTTCCCACACCGACCTCTGGCTTAATTTCGTACACCGGGCTATCTCCTGCCATTCGTCTCACGACAACGCGAACTTGGTCCTCCCAATGAGACTTCAACTTCCCTGGACCCGCATCTCTTGCCTTCAAATTCCGGACCAACACCCTCTCATCCTTCTCTAGAACTGCACCATGCATTTTCCTGTCATAATCCACTTTACTCTTGTCCAGCTTGATCTCATTCTTTTCCCGAGCGATCTCGTATGCTTTTTCCATACTTGTTTTCCAGTTTGCGGCATAATTTCCGTAGGTCTCTTCCGCTGACATACCACTATGTTCACGCTTGAACATCAGATCAACAGTCAACTTGGGTGTGCGTCCGAACAACAGGTGGAAAGGACTGAATCCTGTTGCGTCACTCTTCGTACTATTGTACGCATGGACCAACTTGTTTAAGTGGTTCTTCCAACTCCTCTTTTCCTCCTCAGTCAGGGTCTTCAACATAGCGAGCAGAGTGCTGTTTAGCCGTTCTACTTGTCCATTTCCCTGAGGATGGTATGGTGTCGTCCTTGAATATTTGACTCCCGAAATTTGGTCTTGTATAACTACAAGATGCTTTTTTTTCATTATTTTATTTTTATTGATCGGATAAGTGCGGATTCTTCCTTTACATTCTTCTTATAATTCTTCTTCAGCAGCTTTTATCCACTGGTAGTTACACTCTTAAAAAATTCTTGTCACCGCAACTTGTCTGCGAATGTGGATGAGATGCTTTAGTCAGCCTGACGAATTACGTCATTCATGACACAATTTACTTGTCATGGCGAGTCGCACATCTCTGTGACGAGTTCAGTTTATCCAGTTGACAAGGTCTCTAGTTATGGCGATAAGTTGCAGGTGGCAGGACATTATTGCGCATGCGCTTCCCTCACATTTATCGCTCAATTTCTTGAACTCTAAGCATGCTGTCACCATCGTTGCCTCAATAGCCAGGAGGGTTTAGGGGTTATGTCCAGTAGTTTATACATTTCATAGGTCGTAGGTTCGAATCCCGCCGTAGGCCCTGAAATTTGGGAGAGTTTTTCTTTCATATGTACCTGTTATTAGTTGTAACTACCGCATAACGGTATATTGGCGCATAATTTTTAATTTTTGTGTAGCCTGAATGACGAGATGTAGTTGTTTCAATGATAAGATGTCTCTTTTCCGAGGATGACAAGTTAAAAACTTGTCAATTGACAAGATAGACCCTGTCAATTTAAGCATATTCTGAGAACGAGTTCCAGCTTGTCAGTACGACGAGAATTTTTTAAGAGTGTAATTACGTCAATTTTCTGGAGATGAGAAAACAACTTGTTTTCAAACTCTCGGCCCTGGTCGTAATGTAATTTCTCGGGAAATCCAAACCGTAGCACGAAGTCATTGAATATCCTTTCAGCTGCTGTTTTTGCCGACTTGTTTCGTGTTGCGTACGCTTGTGCAAATCTGGTAAAGTGGTCCTGTATAACTAAGATGTACTCGTATCCTCCACCTGATTCCTCCAAATGTAAATAGTCAATAGACACTCTTTCGAACGGCATACTCGCTGGTATGTGACCCATGGGCGCTCTTGTCTTCTGATGTTTTGGCTTGGAAATAAGGCACCTGCAGACTTTAGTGACGTAGTGTTCTATGTCCTGCTGCATTCGCGGCCAGCAGAACCTTTCCCTAGCTAACGACAGTACGCGATCAGCTCCCAGATGTCCCATCTTCTTATGGAGTTCATCATAGACCACAGTTCTATACCTCTCTGGAAGCACTAACTGATGCTGAAAGGGTAAATGTCGTCCTGGGTATACACAAAGATTACCCAGGATCTCAATCTTCACAAAAACAATACCCTGGGTGTACTTTCGGTAGCCGAACATCACCCAGCATCGTACTATGACACCTGGATTCGAGATTGTCTCACGTGACCGCCTGAAGAATGTCATGAACATATACACTCAACAAGTACCGCAGCGCGAGACCGCAAGATTCCGTGGGATTTCTAAATAGGACTCGTTGGGTGATGTTCGGCTACCGAACTACACCCAGGGTATTGTTTTAGTGAAGACTGAGATCCTGGGTAATCTTTGTATATACCCAGGACGACATTTACCCTTTCAGCCTAACTGATCGAAGGATGTTGTTTTTCACCTGAGGATTCCGTCCTGATCCAAAGAGAACTTTGCCCACTGCCTAAGCAAAGTAAGTGTCCTCGGTTTCTCGCCTTTCTTGTCTTCAGCTTTCGGGTAGGTCCTTTAATGTTCATAAATTCTAGAACTCTCCCTATGCTTTCATCCTCTGCTTGTGCTGCTTTCATCTCCTGTACTGACACTGATGTCAAAGATTCCTGTTTTCCTGTACTCTCGAGTTCCTTGTAACTGCCAGCGGGTTCGCTGTAAGTGCATTGATCCACACCGAGCAGCCATCCTCATCTCCGTAATCCCTTGCTGACTTGATATCCTTAAACCGAAGACACGTTTCAAATGGGCACGGAGGAGACCGCGGCCTGAGCGGAACTGATGATGCGCGTTACAACTACGCCAACGGAACATCATAAACATAGCGTCTGGTACAAATTAGGCCTACAAATTACAACTTTGTCATTACATTTTTACATCTATAACATTTACATATAGTCAGCAGCATCATCAGTGTTTTTCTGATGTTACATGTATGCGTTTTGTAGAAGTTACAAACATCCAGTAGAAATTTACAGCTCGTTGTTTTATTTGAATTTCCACCTCCAACGTATCTTTTAATGTCCTGCATCAGGTTGTTTAATCCTTTTTGGCCGCATCCGAATCCGAATCAGCACAAAAGCTGACATTGCTGCTTTGGCTTACCCTTCCTAGATTCGTTGTAACGTTTTACAGTCCCTGGGTTGTTCTTCTTGTACTTTTTCTTTCAGATTTGGAAATCACCTTACCCTGTGCCAATGATTTAGTCTGGATCAGAAACACAATCTAATTTGGAAGTTTGGAAGCTAATTTGGAAGTTTTGGAAGCTGCCATCTCAGCGGCAGTGATTTCTTCCATACTTAGGTTATTATATTTATCCACTCTCTTAATTAGGTCCAGCGGCCATCCGTTGTGTTTGTGCACTATTCTTTCCTTAATTGCTTGCTCGTCCTGTCTACACAGGTTAGTTCCACATTCAGGTTTCAGCTCAGTCTTTTCTAGAGTTTCAGATTGTAAAGTTCCACTTGAAAAAGACCCCGGTTGGGGTCGAAAATTCGTGAATTCTGGAGATTGACTTCTTGTTTATTATCATTTTGTGTGTCAATTTTGTGCTTTTCTGTATCTTGGACCTAGGTTATTGAGGATGCCCATTTCGATTATGCAATGACCTTGATGATCAGAGGTCAAGGTCAAGGTCATACTTTGATAATTTTATATATCTCTGCCTATGACAAAACAAGGTACAAAAAGCACAAAATTGACACACTAAATGATAATAAACAAGAGTCAATCGCCAGAATTCACGAATTTTCGACCCCAACCGGGGTCTTTTTCAAGTGGAACTTTACAATCTGAAACTCTAGAAAAGACTGAGCTGAAACCCAAATGTAGAACTACATAAATCTGTGTAGACAGGACAAACAAGCAATTAAGGGAAGAATAGCGACCAAGCCCCACGGGTGGCCAATTAAGAAGAAGCTATTTTAGCTGAAAGAAAAGGTTGGATAACTGCAGGGTTGCTCAGCCTGACCAAGCAGAGTGCAGGTAACTGGCGCAGAGCTTCATTTGGCTGAAAGAAAGTTTATAAATTAATAAGACATGTGCAATACATAACAAGCACAAAACGAAAAGA
>NMRB01002169.1:0-12519 GCA_002633025.1 Notospermus geniculatus | reverse complement strand
TTGGTCAGGCTGAGCAACCCTGCAGTTATTCAACCTTTTCTTTCAGCTAAAATAGCTTCTTCTTAATTGTCCAGCGGCCACCCGTGGGGCTTGGTCGCTATTCTTCCCTTAATTGCTTGTTTGTCCTGTCTACACAGATTTATGTAGTTCTACATTTGGGTTTCAGCTCAGTCTTTTCTAGAGTTTCAGATTGTAAAGTTCCACTTGAAAAAGACCCCGGTTGGGGTCGAAAATTCGTGAATTCTGGCGATTGACTCTTGTTTATTATCTGCCTATGGCAGAGGTGGAAGCATGATATCACCTACGATTAGGTTACTGAGGATGCCCATTTTTATTATGCAATGACCTTGATGATCAGAAGTCAAGGTCAAGGTCAAACCTGATGATTTGATTTGAGCACATCAAAATGGCCACGAACAGGCTGCCTGTCATGCCTGTAAGGTCCTCTTAAACAAGCGGGAACCATCAGACATTTACAATGTCATCTTGTTGAACAATGATACGAGGTAGTTACCTAGCGAATCATGGGATTCATCAGAATTTTCTGGAATCAGCTTTCCTCGGGGTGCTAGTCAAGAAACTAGACGTTAAAGGTCTCTTATTACCACCTTGGTTTTTCTCCATGATTTCAGAAAAACAACATAAATTTCGATATAAAATCGATAGATCTGAGTTTACCGCCATCGCCACCCTCCATTACATGAGCAATAGAGTGTCGCCATCTATCGATAAGTCCTTGTTCAAACTGGCGACGCGGTGCGATGCGAAGTTTTTCTGTAAAAAGCCTATGGCCCAGTTGCACTAGTCATACTTAAGGTCGACTTTGTGCTCAAGCTAACCTCAAAGTTGTTCTCAACCTTAAATTGCAATGGCAAATCATATTACATGTACTTAGTTGAGGTCAACCTCAAACTTAACTTTGAGCATAACTGGTGCAAACGGGCCTATAGCTCTACACAGTTCCGGTGTGGCGCAATGCAGTAAGCGGCAGGAGCGGACGAACGATTGCCAATGCCTCCGATTGCTCCACTAATGATGGAAAATATGGATTTCTTCCTTGATTCCCGCCCCCAGCAAGAATCCTCAGTCCTCCTTCTTGCAGTTCTTGCTGACTTCTCTTGTCGGTTGATGCCAGTTACGTTGCGGAAGTGGCTTAGCATTCAGATAAATGAGGCCAGTCTTCCTGTGGCAGCTTCATTTCCCTTCATTGCTCTCACCCGTCTTGCAGTATTCTTGGTGCAACGTATTTTGTAGGTCAATACCAGTTAGGTTGCGGAAGTTGCGATTGGCCGTGCCGAGGAAGACTGACGTTGAAGACCGGGATTCAAATTGGTTGTGCTTTATTTTAACGTCGTAGCCTAGTGTAATTACAAATCCGTATCGGTTTTCTGAAAATAAAAGAGAATTCTATCTGAGCTAACGGCTACGTTAAGCTAAAGAAATCTTACAAGTCAAGGAAATCTTCAAAGTAGAAAATGGTCAGGCGCTAGAGCTACGCATTTTGAAGAATGACGTCACGCATAAATTAAATATGCAAATATTTGACAATAGCATTTCAACTTCCTTCAAATAAATGAGGCCATTCTTCCTGCGGCAGATTCATGTCCGGACTTCATAAAATCTCCGTTCTTTGCAGCACATACGTTTCCGTCATCAGCTCCTTGACATTGACGTTGGTGTTCATATAGATGAGATCAAACTTCGTAATTAGGTCATTGCCATGGATAATTCGCGCATGCGCATTTTGCCGTTTTCTTTGCACCAAGCCGGAAGTCGATGTTTAATGGCTTTCAACGAAGGATTTGCCGGTGGGTCGCACATTTCGCCGTTTTCTGTGGGCTTCTGGCCGTTTTCTGTGGGCTTTTCGCCCAGCTTTGTGTTTATAAGTGTGTGGTGCTCCTGAAAATCGTTACCATCATGAAAATCGGGTGAGATTTACAGAAAAATTCGCCCAGGTTGGGTCTCCGAATGGACAAAAATGGCGAAGCACGTGGCCGGTCGATCGCGAATTTACCCCATTCTTCGCTCAACCTATGAGAAACCAGCGGGGAAACCAGTGATTTTNGGAGGCTGCCATCTTGTTCTCGGTTCAAAAGTTTAGCGGCCCGTACAGACCACTGGGAGCATACAACTCAACATATCACTTTACCTCTCACAGTTTCTGATCATAAGTAGTTGGTCTGCTGGTGTGAAAACCGTCTTGAAAACAAAGTGAATCGTCCACGGCTTGCTGTAGAAGAGGCCGACGACTGCCGACAACGTTAAAACTGTGTGCTGAACGCTGTGTTGATGCTGTGACGTTGCGTCATTTGACGACCAAAATGGCGGAGATTTTGGGCTATGACGTCACGTGGGAAACCTCGATGTCACCCCTTTCATGGAACGTAGGCCTACAGAAGATCAGGCGAATTAGCGAACGTGAAACGAGGAAGAGCTTGGCGTCGTGCGGCGGGTTCGATCCCGGACAGAGTCCTTGCACAGATGTGCGACCAAGCTTTTATATCACGTCGCAAACAGATTTGAAGTCCCCGCCCCCTAAAAAGTAGTACTACTCCAATGGATTTCCCCTTTAACGATCGACTACGTCATAGTCACAGGTGAGGCGCCTCGGGTACTGTAGACCGAACACTGTCCTGATTGAAAATACTAGTATAGGACAGACGCAAGCAAATGCATAAAACCATCATGGCGCCCGTTGGTCTATATTTAGCTCGGGGAAGCCCCGTAGGCAAAATACCGGTAGCAATTGTATCACCGTTCACTGCCCGTTTGAGGCATTTAGCTTGCATGGGTTTTAGGCAGCGGTAAGCTGTTTGCCTTCTTTCATTCACCTGAGCTAAAGCCAACTTTGATCTCAAGCAAAAATCTATGTTTTCCTGAAATTTAATCATGATCATCATGATCATGATCATGCCCAAGTTGTGGGAGCCGCCATCTATTGGAGCTTGTAGAATGACGTCACTCTCGTCGGAATTGCGCCGTAAGATCATTTTCACCGGTCTTCGAATACAAGCTGCCCAGAAGACCGGGTACCAGTCTACGGGTACTGTTGACGCACGGCTGACGTCACGTGTGCCTAAATCCCTATAAAAGGCCCGCAAAGTTGGGAGAAACGGCACAATTCAGCCTGATGCGGAATTGCAAGGATTATACAGACAGGTTCTGGTAAGAGATATTACAATAAGTATTCATAACCGGACAGGAGAGTTGAATTCCGCTGCGTAGGCATTCTGCCGTCTGCATAAGAAGACTATGGTCACGTGACCAAACAAACACATGGGCCTAGCCCCAGGGCCGCTTCGAATTGCCGTGGTGCTCAAATACATCGCGATTCCGTATAACAAGATCACTATTAAATGGGAACTAGATCCGTAGAGATTTAGAAGACCACACGCAATATGAAGAAAGGGTAACAACAGATTAATGATAAAATGAGTCCACGAAAATGTGGCACATTTTTTTTATTTTTGTCATTTCCACAAAAATTAATTCTACTGCTAGTCTTTTACTGTTTTCGTTCTATATTGTACATCATCTGTTTCTAATCTTCGTTCTATCTACAGGGTGTTTCAGAAAAAACGTGTCATCTCCAACATGTTCCCAAAAACGTTAAACTCAGAAAGGTTTGGATTTCATTTCATGTCATGTTAAATTCAGCAAAAATTACCTTTTGTATGTAAGAAATGCAATAAATGTTTTGTCTTACGGTGATGTGTGTGTATCATTATGGAAATTTTGCCAAGGCATTGTCCATTGTATCATTTGTCCAGAGTGCAAAGTTGTTTTTCAACCCATTCAGGTAAAGGCCTCTTGTGCAGTCATGCATGAAGCAATCCCTTCATCCCTACACGTTTATAGCCCCAAATCTTTCTGGGTTTTAGCTTTATGGAACATTCTGGAGATGACACGTTTTTTTCTGAAACACCCTGTACAAGTTCTGTACTATTTTGCTCTATACTGTATTGTACATTATTCATTTCCAATTTTGTTCTACTGGTTTTGAGCAGTTGACATGTATGTAAATTTGTATACTGCACCTTATTTATGTATACTTCACCGCCTTCATTATGTATAGCACATCATTTTGTAGGGCCACTAATGCCTTGGCACTGCCCTTTTTATTTGTATTGCACTAGTATTCAATAATAAACTATATACATCATTAAAATCTGACTTATTCATCATTAAAATCTGACTTATTCCTACCGACTTCAGTGTTAACAGTACACCAATCAAACTTTCAACTGCTTCTTTGTTTCTAGTAAGTTCGCAGATTTCATATTTTCGTTTTCAAGTTGATCACTCAGTGATTCTGCACTTGCTTTCAACTGCAGAATTTCAGCCAGATAGTTTCTCAATTTCATGTTCCATGCTTTCTAATTGACTGTATTTTCATGAGCATCATGCTTGTCTGAAACTCTTCCAATGTAACTAAATCATGAGTAATATTCATGTTCAACACCTTTTTACAAAATGCTATTCTTTGGCTTCCTTTGTTTGGCGTATTTTTGGCAATACTAGTACGACACTGCTATTTTAGCCTCAAACCAACTCTTCTCGTCAGTCAAATGAGAGAAAGCTAGTTCAGGCCGGGATTTAGGGGGGGGCACGTGCTCCCCCCCCCCCCTATTTTTTGAGGCGCAATGATTTTTTACTGCAGTTTTTTGAAATCGTCTAGTATTTCATGCCCAAGATGCTGGGAAATCGCATCTCAGAGTTTGATTTTTCAAATTTTTCTGGGGAGACCTCCTTCGTGTGCACGCACCGCAGGTGCACGTCAACTGAGGCCTTCGCCCTCGGGGGTGTGCCCCCTCCCCCCTCCCCCATTTCTAAACCCTGGATCCGGCCCTGAAGTTGATAGTTTTCGTGAAAAAGCCGTGAAGAATAGCGGTGTACTTTTCAACACAGAAACCAGCAGCATTATACCACTGCACACAGGTTTTATAAGGTATATTGATATGATACAAAATTACTGACACACCAAGTCTAGAATTGTCTTGTACTTTTGGCTTGCATGAGAAAATACAATGGCTTGCCATCTCGCATTGTGTTACAGATAGCCTTACATGTAGAGTTACATACACAATCAGCCCAAATGAACAGAATCAGGAAAAAATGCAATATTTACAAACAGCGTACAAATTATCACATTGTTACATTGAATATCCAGTGAATATCAAGTCTTGTGAGTCAAACTTTTTTTGGATCACTTGCAACAAGTATGAGCACTTTTTCCATCGGTGAACATGGCAGTTGAACTAGATTTCCATTTTTATACCCATTGTAACATTCTCAGGGGTCCATCCACATCTCTATACATCTCCATGCAATGCTGGCCATTTTTACATAGCCTGGTTCCCTGGCCACCGTCTAGATGGCGCTGCGTAGACGGAGGCCAGGCAGTAGCCGTTGCTTTTCCCCTGAATTCCGGGGAAAGGGTATGGCCTCGGGATTCATAGCGTCAATTAATCTGACAATGAAAAGGACGAATTTGGGATAATGATAGAGGAAAAATATGGATTTCGCTAATTCATACTTGTTACATACAGTGCTGGTAAAAAGAACGCAGATTTATGAGTTTGAAAGTATTTTTTACTTGGTCGAATCGATTACACAGAATCGGTAGGCTGGCTTAGGGCCGTAGACCTATGCACGGGTCACACTTTCATTAAAGTCGGACTTTTCTCAATGCTTCAAGCATTGAGAAAGAACTCAAGCTATACTTTAGGCTAAAGTGCGGCCCGTGAATACGGCCCTTAGTCTCCTGCCCATTACGTCACTTCTCAATCATGCTCAACGGCTACTGCCTGGCCTCCGTCTACGCAGCGCCATCTGGACGGTGGCCAGGGAACCAGGCTAATTTTTACACTCCGAGGCCAGAATTGTACCACTGTACCCTACATTTGTTTGCTTCAGCATGTTCAGCAGGGCAAATAAATGACCAGCATTGACAGCAAACCAAAGATTTAGGCACCATTTACAGTCTAATGGTCTACTACGGCAAAAGATTTCTGTCTGGATACTGAGAATGCTGTCACAGACAACCTACCTGCAAGTGCATTGATTTTCAATTCATTTTTTCTGAAACCACAATATTAGTATTACAAACAATAAACAAACATTGTACGGGAGTGAGATAAAGAATTAAAAACTATACCGGCGTCAGTGTCTAATGAATGATGATCGAATGAAGCGGTAACTCATATAAATTTTTAAGATATTGAATTGGAAATCATCTCGTCGAACGCCGTGTGCATGGGTAGTTGGGAATATTCGATTTTGCATCACCTGATGTGATAATTCTGAGTAATGGAAAATTTTGGCGACTCGATTTAAAGCCGACCTCTCCACACAAAAAGCCCCATGCGACGTAGACCTTCGACTTACGTAATAATACGACGAATAAGAGAAAACAAGAGAAGTCTTCTAACAAGTTCAGTGGCCGAACGGGGAAGACGATGGAACAAAGAAAACAGGGCCCGGGTTCGATTCCCAGCTGGGTCGATTTTTTTTCTTTCAGAAAAATGTTCAGCAGGAGCTCACCGGAGAATGTTGACACCTCTAAAGCTCGACGGCAAATAAGGTGGCACCCTCCTGGCGTCCTGGGGTATATCATGTTCTGAGCCTTCGTTTGAAGTGTCTGCAGGGCGTTTGCAATTCTCTTGCTCGTCGCATGGGGTTTTTTTGTTCAGAGAGGTCAGCTTTAACATTTAAAACCATCCTCATCACAATTTGCATCGTATTCCCCTTCCTTCTCCTTATCCTGCTTTTTGCCCGGTGATCGGTGAAGAAACTATTTCATGCTGATGGGAAGAATATACCTGCAGTTAGATGAACTAGGAATGAGCACTTGCTAAAACCGTCTGCAATAACTCAAAAGCATATGTGATTGCACAAACACTTTGCTCCCCTTTGTGCTATTAAAAGCAGCCCACTCATTACAACTTGATGTCATTGTACTGTCAATTATAGATAATGTATCATGACTTCGTTGTTTACATTCAATGTTTGTAAACATGGATGTTTACATTATGTTATGTTGGACTTTTGGGACATGCCAACCCACCAAATTGAATACTTTTGGTATCAAAAGAATTTCTAAAGGGGAATGTCACCAACAAATTACTCATAAGACAAAGAAAGCCTATAGGCATAAACAAACAAAATGTAAATAAACAATGATTTTCGTGGCCCGCAAAAATACCCGTGATACATTATCTTTAAGATTTGATAGGTGCATAACGCGTTGGGTTGTTTAGTCCCTACATTTATTGGACTACATTTTGTAAATAGTGAGCTTCTGCAAGCGCCCGGTTAGGCTCTACGACGACGTTTATCTATTGTGTGAGTGCACCCAAACAATAGATAAACGTAGTCGTATGGCCTAACCGGGCGCTTGCAGAAGCTCTCTAAAATCAGAACATGTACCGATACGGAGAAACTGACATCAGTAAAAACCACGTGTCAGAATCAAATCATTTTCAATCTTTGCCAACAAGCAATATCTTCATGCACGTGGTCGACAATTGGTGGATTTTTGAACCCACCATCTGTAACGTTCCCGTCGCTTCATGCTTGGCATGTGCAGTTCTTTGTCTTTTGGAGGGATATTGTAAAACCATTAATTTGAAGTATACTGCTGGAGAGGATTTTACATGCCAAATGTCCCAGAGGAAAGTTGAGTACATTGAAAAGACAGATGCCTTGATCCAAGATGGATGTCAGATGTTCCAATTAAGGTCTAAGGTAACCTTATCGCCTATTTTTGCAAAAGTCGAGGTGCTGGTATATTGTACTTGTAGTTTTGGCAATACATCAGAGCAGATCTTATCAGTATCATTCTTTATTGAGGGTGAAACAATCGGACACTCCGTATTTTTTTTCTTTATTTTTGGTAAAAACACAGTTAAAACATAAAACGTCTGTTAGTGTGGGATATCACGAAATCACATCAAGCCCCAACTAACTTGTTCAAAGATTGGTACTTTTCTACTCGTCAAGCAGTGGCCTTCGCCCAATGCAGACCAATATCTGAAGCCAAGAATACCCCACCCACCACCGCCAGGAACAGGAATGGCTAGGGAGCCTATTCATTGCTTCCACGTTCTATTGGAAAACTACGAAACCAGTAATGCATTTTCCCCGCCCTGGCTTTAAAGGTGCTCTGGTTCGAATTGTAAGCATTACGGTTTGTTTATTTACATGGTTGATTATAATAATTATTTTTCCTCGGACAGGTGGCAGCACCGTGTATACCAAAATATTAATATTATCTATTTTTATATCTACCTTGTAAATGAAATATATTTATGATTCTACGCTCAAAAACAAACAAAAAGTTGTGAAAGGCGAGATTTAATTCAATTTTGTGTGATTTGTTAGTACCAAAAGTTGACAATACGTGGCACACCTTAATGTTTACAATTTGAACTAGAGCACCTTTAAGTCACAATAATGTCGACGGTTTTAAAAAATAAGCCGCGCCATCGCGCGGCGTATATGTCAAACAAGTGCCCATCCGCCATGTTCCAAACGCCCGTCCGCCATGTTTTGAATGTCTCTCCAAACCCAATAGACTTCCAATGTCCGTGGTGGCGCCAGCGTATTCCAAATCCAATCGGCGAAGGAGTCGCATCATGGCCTCGTATGAAAGTACACGAACATTGTACAGGACAGTACATAAGGCATCAAATGTAGGCATCACAATCACTGCAAACAAAACAAAATAACCATTAGCTCGAAGGATAAAACGAGAATAGGCTATACGCAGGCATTACGAAAATAATAATTGAACTTTCAGTACATTCGTACTGGGAGCGGGCTGGAAATTTCCAAACGCCAACATTGTTAGAATGCACTAACAAAGAAGGGCGAGGCCAAGGCCAGTTGAAAAAGGCCTAGCAGGTCAACCAAACGGTTCGATAACTAATGAGATTGACTAATGAAAAGTAAATAAAGTAGCCTACCTTTCAGGATGTGAAAGCGTGTGACTTTATCCGTTCTAATGCAGAAAATCACGGCAAAAATACTGTATCCGATGTGTTTAGTGGCCGCGGCCGGGAAGATCGTCGTGCCTATATTTTCTACTTATGCACGTTCCCGGCCACCAAGTAGAGCGCATAAGCGTAAAAAATGTCATTGAAGCCTAACTTTACATAACCACATTGGTGAGACGTTCCATGTCGAGTTTTCTTATAAAGAAGCGCGATGAACTGCATGCTTTGAGGGTCAAGCTTCAATAAATCATGTTTCAATGAACTCGGTATGTCATTTCCTCTTCAGTTCTCCAGGCCGAAGTTGTTGTCGAACAGTGGCCCTTGTAGGATTGCGTTTCATTCACTACTACGGGGTCACATTTTATAACTTGCCGTGAACGTGTGTTATTAGAAAATCTGGGCACGGCGGTCGTCCCGGCCGCGGCCACTAAACACATCGGATACAGTATAGACACGGTGTCCTTCTCTGACTAAAGGCTCGGTTCCACAGACGCGTTTCACGCTGCGTGATGCGTCAAATCTTTTGTTATTTTCCGCCGCTCTGCTTCCAAACAATGGGCGAAGCGTCAAAACGCTCACGCTACCGCTTCTGTGGAAACGGGCCTTTAAGGCCTCGTTTCCACATGCGCGTTTCACGCTGCGTGATGCGTCAAATCGTTTGATATTTTCCGCCGCTCTGCTTCCAAACAATGGGCGAAGCGTCAAAACGCGGCGTAAAACGCTCATGTGGAAACGGGCCTTAGGCCAGGTTCACACTGCGAGCGAAATGGCGAAGCGAAGCGAATTTCCATTGTCCTGTAGCGTTACAGGCCATTGTCATGCTCCCAGATCTTTTCACCACATCGCTTCGCTTCGCCGTTTCGCTCGCAGTGTGAACCTGGCCTTAAGGGAATCGACATTTTGTATTCTGGGCCCATGGAATCCGACCTCGACGCAATCATTCACGCATAACATTGTATAAATTCTTACATTCCTCTATTCGAAATTGGATTTCTTTATTACAATGAAAAAATTCACACAATGTTATGTATGGGTGATTGCGTCAAGGTCAGATTACATAGGCCTAGAATACAAAATGGCGATTTCGTAGTCAGAGAAGGACACCCGTGTGTGTATTTTTTCGTGTTTTCCTGCATTAGAACGGATAAAGTTACACGCTTTCTCATCTTGAAAGGTTAGTTACTTTCATTACTTTTCATTAGTCTGTCTACATCTAGTTAGTTTTACCGAGCCCTGCGGTTGACCTGCTACGCCTTTTCAATGGACCTTGGCCTCGCCCTTCTTTGTCCGTGCATTCCAACAATGTTTGCGTGTGGAAAGTTCCGGACCGCTCCCAGTCTGAAAGTACTGAACGTTCAAATATTATTTTCGTAATGCCTGCGTACAGCCTATTTCTCGTTTTATCCTTCTAACCAATGTTTATTTTGTTTTGTTTGCAATGATTGTGATGCCGACATTGATACAATGTTCAATGTTCAACATTGTACAATGTTCGTGTACTTGCATACGAGGCCATGATGCGACTCCCTCGCCGATTGGATTTGGAATACGCTGGCGCCACCACAGATATTGGAAGTCTATTGGGTTTGGAGAGACATTCAAAACATGGCGGACGGGCGTTTGGAACATGGCAGACGGGCACTTGTTTGACATGTACGCCGCACGATGGCGCGGCTTATTTTTTAAAACCTCCCGTGCACTGCTTTTAACGATCTAGTTCAGCTTTAAGAAATAACGAGGGCATGTCAAGAATCATTAAAATCGTTACCTACTAAGGGCCGTATTCACGGGTCGCACTTTAGCCTAAAGTGCAGCTTAAGTTAGACTTTCTCTGTGCTTGAAGCATTGAGAAAAGTCAGACTTTAGTGAAAGTGTGACCCGTGAATACGGCCCTTAGTTCTGCCCAATCTATTCCTTAAGCCGATTAAATTGTGAATTAGGCCATCGCCGCATTTGTATCACTATTAATATTCCCTGTTGTCGGTGCGAGCCCGGTAGCCCAGTGGTTAGAGCGCAGGTGATGAATGGTATCCGACATCCGTGGGTTCGAGTCCGGTTGGAGGAAGAATTTTTTTCTCCGCATTTTTTTCTTTCACGTACGTTCTCAGTGTATTACTGTGTTTTTTTGTAAAGCCCCCGAAACGCCAACGCGAACGTCTATCCTATTGTTCTGTGCTCTCGTTATGCCATCGAACAATGGGTTGGGCGTTCGCGTTGGCGTTTCGGGGGCTTTGCGAAAACTCCCTATTGTAAGTAGTCTTGCCCCACTATTATTTTTCTTTCCCCTGCCCAAAACCGCAGCAACTCCACTCTCGCTGCATGATCTGACACCACAAAACGTCACTTCGAGAATCCTGTCACCATCAGGCTGGTATATGTAGCTCTATATGGCTAAACAGGTAGACACCTCTCCTTAAGGCGGCCTTCCACCTGAAAGTTTTCTGTCGCAATTTTCCTTATGGAAATCTATGGAAAATTGTCAGACACTCTGTTGCAGGTGGTCCAAAATTTGCTCGTGTGTCTATTGTTGAGGACTGCCGCGTATTGTTCGAAAAGATTGCAGACATTTCTGGCGAGGAATAGAACATGTGCTATTCCAAGCAATAACTGTCGGACACAAAAATAACTGGCTGACATAATCTATAAAGGCCTCTTCCACGCTACAGAAATTGATCACGCAACAGAGGGTCTGACAATTTTCTATAAGTTTACAAAAGGAAAATTGCGACAGAAAACTTTGAGGTGGAAGTCCACCCTTACACTCGACAGCTATAGTAAAGCTGTCGGGTGTGAGGAGAGGTCCACACTGCCCACTTCCAACATGACCCCCAACCAACACCAATCCACCGCCCCCTGTTCATGATCACTGGGTTCACCTTCCATGGGGCAAAAGCAAGTCAAGGTTGTGCTCAGTCAACTGGTAAATAGGCCTACTGTGCTTTGTGGTTATAAATCATTGTGTTCACTGTCTGGGAATTTTGCCCTTGTTGAAGTTAGGTTGACTTGGAATATACAGAGACTGAGACAATATAATAAGAATACGAAAATGCCACGAAGGGGACAGACCGAAATATCAACCCGAAAAAAAAAAAACATTCTTGACCGATGCCGCTTTGGGCCCCGGTCAACAAGGCCATGTAGATTTTAAGGAATCTGGAAAACAAGGATCCCCAAGGAACCCCATGGAATTAACTCCAAATAACGCAAATGATATGAGAAAGCGACATTATTATGATTGACATTATTATGATTGTATATTCACTGTACAAAGAATCCGGAAAGAAAACGTAAATGTTTTTTTGCGATACATGTTCAAAATATGCCCCATGGGGATAAGATTTCAGTCTGCAGGAGCACTTTTGATTTTTCACCAGCATGAGGGATGTCACATTGATACTCCTGTTATCACTGTGCATTCAAGTGTGCACGTAGGTATGAGAAGAGGCATGCACTGCAGACCAGGAGCCATGTTCCCGAAGCCGTCGTTAGGTTAACGGTGTCGTTACGCTATGCATTTTCCCAG
>NMRB01002168.1:91448-107078 GCA_002633025.1 Notospermus geniculatus | reverse complement strand
CGCGCGGACACAGGTCTGTGCAAAGCAGTCTCAACAGCAGTCTTGCGCAACCTGTGTGGACACAATGATATTTGTGGTACCAACCATCTTCTGAAATACATTACGTCATGGAAATGAAGTAGAGTTTCCGGCGTATTTCGTACTTCGTGTTTCGTCAGGTTTGCGATGCCTCACTATTATTACCTCCATTCGGCCTGGGTGGACAGCTGTCTACACAGTAAATGTATGCATTTCAGTCCTTCCTTTTAGTCAGAACTTTTGACAAGGTCCTTCTAGCAGCTCCATTGTTTCTTTATGGGAAGTCAATTTCTGCATTTGACATCGTCTTGGTGAATTTTGAGCAAATTGACCAATACAATAAACCACTATATATATACAGAATAATTGGAGAGTTTTTTTCCATAGCTGTATCTACAAATTTGTATTTGTATCTACAAATTTGTGTTATACAGAATGATGTTACGAAAGACAGCCAACAGGGTCATTCCATATGAACTCAACCAAAGTTGAAAAATCTTCCCGGGTGACCGACTCCGATTTGGCTCAAATTTATTTTGGAGATACCTTTATATGAGCAATGAACACATGCAAAATTTTAGACTTCTACTCTAAAGGGTTTTGGAGATACGGCCCCCCAAATATTGGGTGTCACACACCCTTTTCGCCCTCGCGAATCGCTAACGTTAATTTATAGGGTTTTTGGAGGTCAATATCTTTCTAATGAGTCAGAGTAAAGGGCTGATATTTGGTACTCGAGGTAATTCTGGCCCAGGCTTTCAGAATCCGCTATCAGAATTGATCTATCTCTTTTCATTTTAAAGTTATTGGCCTTTCAAATGTGTATTTTTTTATAGGCGGAAATCCAAAAATCAGTTTTCAAGGCCCCCCTGTGAGGACAAGATCACTTACAGATAGTTAATTTAGAATCCTCCTATTTGAGGACAGGTCTGTGTGTAAAAGAAATATTGACTATATCCAAGCCATAATATAGGAGTAAGGGGTCCCTGAAAAGGGTTCCGGCTGAAAAAAATGACATTTTTGCCGATTTTCGGGTGGCAGGTTCATCATGTGGGCAATTACCCATGGTAATGAAACTTTTTCTACTTACCGTAAAGCGAAATATTTTCGCGTCCTAAATGTTCGCGTATGGCCAAAAAATCCCACATTCGCGGGGAGAAATATTCACGGTGAAGGGCCTTTGTAAAGTTTTCCGCATGGCGGGGTATCAACGGAGAATGTATTCACGGAGAAAAATTTTGGCGGGCTCCGATGCAGTTCGCGATTTTCGCGAGAATTTTTCCCCGCGAACATATTTCGCTTTACGGTAATTGTACATATCTTGCCTCTATTTGGTCAAAATTTCAACTTGTTTTCTCATCTCCTTCACTGCTAAATAATTTGGTCAAATGTAGGCGTTTCTAGGTCCTGGGTAAATAGCGGAGCCACTCCATGGAAACAAATTGTATTTGTCAAGGAACCATTATCTGACATCCACAATAGCATATTCCTTCTTCCACTATTGAAGTCGGGTTCTAAACCACAGTCGGGATAATGGCTGCTGCCCCAGGACACATTTTTAGTCCGTATTGGTTTTCGGTGATGAAGGGTTAAAAAGCAACAAGTGTGCCTATCCAGCCTGTGTATGATCAGGAAGGGGTTAAACAGGAATTAGGTGATGAAGGGTTAAAAAGCAACAAGTGTACCTATCCAGCTTGTGTATTATCAGGAAGGGGTTAAACAGGAATTCGGTGATGAAGAGTTAAAAAGCAACAAGTGTGCCTATCCAGCTTGTGTAGGATCAGGAAGGGGTTAAACAGGATTTATTTCCACAATACATGCAACTTTTCACATGCAACTTTTCATATGCAACTTCATGGGTTCGTACACTACCCCCAGACCTAAAATTCCAGGACTTTTCAAGGAATTCCAGGTCCAAATATCTTTAAAATTCCAGGACTATAAAATTTGCCAATATTCAAGTTCTTACCAGGTTCAATCATTTGCCTTATATAATGACATCACTAAACCCAGGCAATTCAAAAAGCAAGCAGGGTTTTCTCTCTGCCATTATATTATTGAAGGGCTAGAATAAGGTTTTTGGTGACTCGACGACTTCGAGCGCGGATAAAAAGGACTCCCAGAAAATTTTTGAATTCTAGACCCCGATGTGAAGGCCACATGGGCAAAATTCAAGAACTTTTCCAGGACTTCTGGGGTAAATTATGATTTTTCAAGGTTTTCCAGACCTGGAAAGGGGGCCCTCAAAATTCCAGGTTTTCAAGGATTTCCAGAGTGATAGGAACGTGGGAAGGATGGTTTTTGGTTGGTTCCTGTGGGTGAAAAGTGGCAGAAGTACCACTGTCCACACCCGTCAGCTGATGACAGCTGTCGGGTGTGGGCAGTGGTATAAATATTTAGGGATTTAAAATGGCCGTTTTGCCACGCCGCAGTGCAGTGTGCCACTTCACTGTGGTGACTGCTAACTGCTCCCTGTCAACTGCACAATACATTACAACAGGCCGAGGGCCTATAATATCAATGCGTTGCCCTAATAATACGATCCATTGTCGTTGCCTTGCCATGTCGAATAAAAGGACACATGTGTAGTACGAAGCTTGCGAAGCGTAACACGCACAAACCTCAATAGGGCAACACTCGCCTCGTGGTACAATGTGGTAGGTCTGGCAACATGGGCAATCTTCGTTGAGGCGATCATGACGATGGCAGTATTAAAAAGGTCGATCTATAGTCATTGGGTTTTCCCCCACACAAACGCATTCCAAGCGAACCACTGGCGCGAAACTGGATGAATTATAATGAATAATAATTGCCTCTACTCTGTTCGCCAATTTTAGGCCGCGGTTAGCGCTCAAATAGATTTTATTGTTGTCAGTCAATTATTGGCCTTGGCATTCAATGGTCTGCTGATTTGCCCACGTAATATTTGGAAACGCACTATAGTGAACGTGTGTTGCAAATAGTAAACAAACCCACGTGAAGAACAAAGTTTCAAAATTGCGAGCAGTTTTTCTTCCACTTTTATAAACATTTTTCAAACTTTCAAAATGGAAATGTGTTGTTCACCAAATGGAGCTTGTCCGTAACAGCCGATTCTGGAATTTTGAAGTAGATGTCCGCGAAATTCACGAAACAGAGAAAATTATGTGAAATTAAAGCTAAACTTTGTTAATTATAAGCGTAATTAGCATATTTTTTTAAAAATCTGCGGTTATACCGACATGCACTAGGTATGGCTGCGTCTTTTCCAACAGAGTTTGCTTCGATGCGACATAGCATGTTGACGAAAAATTGCTCAAGGAATTTTTTTTCGGCCTTTCCAACAAAGTCATTTTTCTGGGCAATCCGGAAATAGGATCCAGTTACTTGTGGTGAAAGTTCATTTAGATGCTTCATACGTAACGTACCGCACCAGAAATGTTTTTGTAATCATTGTTATCAATGAATTATCACGAGTTTAAGTTGGGCAGTTCGGTGCGACGCAATGGGTATAGATCGACCTTAAAGCGGCGAATCCACTGTCGCGGTCTTGGCTTGAGACGGGGTTGCGTTCCCTTGCGATCACCTTATACAGGGTGGTCCAAAAAAAATGGACAAGCATACTTCCACTGCGCAGAGCCCAAAACTACTGATGGTATTGGACGGAGAATCTTTCTAGAAGAAAGAAGAGACCAAGATATCCCGATTCGGTCCAGTAGTTCGAGCTGCAGACCCTATTTTGTAAAGCAAGGTCGAGGCCTTTGGAGAATTGTTCCATAGAGGACAATCAAGAGCATACACAGCATCGTAGCCTTGTAACTGACAAAAGGACTATCCTGAGGAAAGGTCAAACAAAAAATGAAGTACTGGTGCATGTAGAACACGAAAATCAAACTTGAGATTGTTGCACAACAACTAATCCCTTTTATCAATCGTGCTGAATTCGTGGTTCACTGGTACGTTAGTTATTAAGGACCACTGACCTTGCTTCACAAAAATGGCTCNGGGGGGGGGGGGGTGCACGTGCACTCCCCAGCCTACGCCCCTGGAGCACTTGGGGACGTATGACATCATACCCGTTCGAGTGGCGTAATGATGTCATTTCGTCACATGACATTGCCGACGTCAGGGATGACGAGATGGAAATCTTGATCAGACGTCAAAAGGCATCAACAGCATTGTTATTTTTGTCAATATCTTGGTATTTCGAAAACTTTTAGCAAAAATATCTATTTTTGCTTTTAGTCATGTCAAAATTCTGGCTTCGTAAGGACACTTCCCAGGTCTGTCTGCATGTGCATACCAAACTTGGCGGCGATCGCGAACAAACACGTAAACAATACAAACAAACAAACTCTTCACGAATTTTAGTATGATATAATGTTTTATTACAGTTTCTTATCAAAGACAGACCATGCGGGTAAACCAACTTAAAGCGGATTGTTCACGTCTGTCCAAAGTGAACCAAAAATAATAAAACGTCCCGTTTTATTCGTAACAACAACTGGTAAATACATTGCAGCGGCCGCTCCGGAAACGGTGCTGTGGAATCTTTGACTCGGCACGAATAGTCCGCTTTAAGCAGGCAGCACACCAGGCGATATCGCAAGCGCTCTAATCACCAGCGAGCACACAATCGGCTGTTGACAACAGGTGTGCCTGGACAGCGAGCCATGGAATCTTCTCGCCAGAGATGACCGCCCAGTATCAAACAGGTTTCACTGTGACCTACCAAAAGAGGGTAATCTATATTACCCTCGTAAAATGGCGGCTCTCCAGTCTGTCGATTCGGTAAGTTTATCTGCTCTTATTCCTTCCCTATTCGATTTTAGCAGTCCCCCTATGGATGTGCTTGTAGATAAAACTGTGAGGAACACGCCAGTATATGTGACGAACCCCTGTAAGTGCTACTATTCGAGTAATTTGGCCATGAAAATGCCGACTCTGACGATGGTATATAACCGGGAGATTTGAATCTAACTGAATCTATACACTCTAAAAACACAAGTGTTGAATTCAACACTTTAAAGAGGCTTGAGAGTGACAACATTATAAAAGTGTTAAAACCAACACTTAAAGTGTTAGATTCAACACTTTAAGTGCTGGATCCAACACTTTCAAATGTTGGGCTCAAGAGTGACAACATTTGAAAGTGTTGGATCCAGCACTTAAAGTGGTGAATCTAACACTTTAAATGTTGGATACAACACTTTATAATGTTGTCACTCTCAAGCCTCTTTAAAGTGTTGAATTCAACACTTGAGTTTTTAGAGTGTATAACCCTCGTCCAATCGCCAAATTTCAGCGTCTAATTTCGCGAAAGATCGGGATTTCAGCATGTTATGCTATAGATGACTTGAAAGAGTAACATTTTCTCCATCTACCTGCAAAAAGCCAGCTTCGTAGCTACATCATCTTGTAAGGAACAGGAGCCAAAAATCCGACTGAATCGACAGACTGGAGAGCCGCCATTTTACCATGTTTACGAGGGTAATATAAATTACCCTCTTTTGGTAGGTCACAGTGGGTTTGATATTGTGGCGAGAGGAGTCGCTTGTCGCCGAGCATATCGCCTGGTGTGTTGTGGTGATGGCGAGAAGCTAATATTTTCCATGAAAGCCAATCGGCATTCGTGCTCATATCAGGGCACGAATGCTCACAGCACCCGACCTTCAGACGTCGGGGGCATAATAAATTGCTTGTTTTTTGCGCTTCATAAGCTTCCCTGTTTGCTTGTTTTTAAAATGCTTCTGTGCAGATAGTCACAAACCTTAGTCATACACATGTGCCTTCTTTCTATGTAAATCTGACCAGTGATGACATCAGATTGGAGTTATTCACGTATATCCCTTACAATCTTGTTCAATTTTGTCTCACATTTGGTAGCCTACGGCTGTGACACTTTGTCATTTGTGTGATACCGATAATACAAAATATGACTTTAATAAAACTATTTCTCTATAAGAAATGTACCTCCCCTTTGTTTTAAGAGGACAGACTTGAAATATAAGAGTGAAATTATACTCATTGAAATTCATTAATATGTAGTGTACATGCACAGTGTATTACAAATAAAATATTCCCTTCAGTTGAAATGTGATAACAACAAGTTCTTCCATGGAAGTATTATACATATAATACTTCCATGGTTCTTCAAAGTGAAAGATAAATAAAAGAGTGCTTACCCGAGGGCAAAATGTAGGCTACTAAAGACCTTGCTGAACTCTAAGGGTAATGCTGCGGTCAATGTATGCCCTGTAACCCCTCACCCACCCACCCCGTGAGGGGTCAACACTCATTCAACAGCTGGAAAATTTTTCAGCTGTCAGGATTCGACACTAATTCTTCCAGGACCTCAAATGAAATCATCAGGTACTCACCACCTTTTCCCACTAATTTTTACCTTGTGTAAGTCCCTTCTATTAGAAATTACTAGCATGGTACCCGTGGCGAGCACTTTCACAGGATGCATGTGGCCAGAGGATGGCATTTTGCTGGACGTCTCTGTGTGGGAGGAAAATGTTTAGTGGGGGCCAACTCCTCGGACAATAATCTAGGCCTATGGGAAGCAGATGGCAGCAGTTTTATGTGTTGAAGTTCCTATTTTCTGATCACCCTGCCTGGTTGAAGACAATGCATTATACATGGTTCCGTCGGCCACCGTGTAGATGGTGTTGCATACGCAGCGGCATCTACACGGTGGCCAGCGGAACCAGGCTAGTGGGCATTGCAAATCATTGGAAGTTTCTTCCTGCATTTTATTCGCTTAAGGGAAAAAAAATGTAATGCCACCCGCTTAAGGGCCACCCCCATGTCATTTTCAACACTTCCTGTGAAAATGGTGCCATTTCGATCAGAAACCACGGAGGAGTTCATGTTCGAAGTTAAAGCGCCACCGTCAATTATAATATAGATGAAGTAATCGCCAGGAATTCGACATTACACCTCTCAGGCAAGTAAACTGGCTGAGTTTGGCACTTATTCTGAGAGGTGATT
Organism: Notospermus geniculatus; assembly: GCA_002633025.1. Lineage (NCBI taxonomy): Eukaryota > Metazoa > Nemertea > Pilidiophora > Heteronemertea > Lineidae > Notospermus > Notospermus geniculatus. The sequence goes on along the minus strand of NMRB01002168.1, from coordinate 100,085 downwards.
ACATGTACACTCATGCCAAAAAGTAAATGGACAGTGGTTTTTTTACCCTGTACATGAAGTAATGCATAATTTTGGGATCTAGCTCAGATATATGGCCCTACAGCATCTCTTATATATGTCCAAGAGCAAATTTCAAGGAAAAAATGAAAATATCATGCAAGTGTCACTGTTTCAAAATATCATTGCAAATGAGATTTTTGAAATCTTGAAGTTTTTCACAAAAACCAAATTTACCATGAATCTATGACGATTTCTAAGACTCATGGTGAAGAAACTACTGAAAAATATTCAGCCCATTCTTTGTTGGCTCGTGTTATTTGGCGAGCCGCTCTCTGTGCAACGATCCGTCATGTTCTTAGATGGCGAGCCGCTCTCTGAGCAGATTTGTGTTGCGCAGTTGCACAGCGAGCCGGATGGATGTGCAGTGAACAAATTCAGCCTTGTTCAGCGAGCTGATGGGCCTCATTAATTATTCATGAGGAGGTGCTGGCGAGTGGCCCTCTCTGCTAGTACCATGGTTAAAAGTGAATTCGTCGCGCGGCAGTCAAAAAATGAAGCTACATGTACCATGCGTACGAATAATTTCTAAATTACGAAAGTCCATATTTTAGCAGATTGCATTTTTTGTTCGGTGGATTTAGAGTTGGGTGGATTTTGAGTATTTTCAGAAAAAAGAAAAGGCCAAAAGAAAAAAACAGGAGACAGGAAAAGTGGTGAAAAAAAGTTGCCCCAAGCGAGAGTCGAACCGAGGGCCTAACGTTTACTATCCAAACGCTCTAACCGACTGAGCTACCGAGCCAGCTGGCAGCGTGGCGCTTTCATTGGCCAATGTTGAGCGGTGGTTATGACTATTCATTGTTTGCTTGCCATAAGACCAATTTCTCTGTTTGGAAAGCATTTTGTTTGTCAAATAACAACTCCAGTAGTAATTTTTCCTTTAAAATCGACAAAACTAGGCCAAAAACTGGCATAAGCTGGAGGCCCCAGCTCTTTTTTCACCGATATTTGATTCTAAGTGGAAGGGCGATCATCGAATTCGCCATTTTGCTGTTTTGTAATCTCGATTTTCATTGGTCGCCGCAGTCCATAACTAATTACTCCGGCGCGCTATCCAAGCTGAAACAAAGTGACTGCACAGAGAGCTGGGCTCGCCGAATAGTCACTCCCTTCTTTGTTATTTAAGGAAATATGCATGAAAAATTGGACACTTTTCATCACATTTTAATTGATTTATCTGTGATCGAGGGTAACATAGTTACCGGTACCAAATCTTGGTCAATCTTAGTCTTTTAGTAAAACTTTTAGTGAAGGTTAGCAGCACAACCCAAAATTGCATGAAAAATCTCAAATTGCAGATTTTTGATATTTTCGATAATCTCAAAGTTAGCCAAGATTTTCAAACACTTTCCTCACCATAGTTCTTAGAATTTTCCATAGATTATTTGAAAAGTCATTTCTGGTAAAAAATTTTTAAAACATATTTCAAAAATCTCAATTTTGTTGATATTTTAAAATAGTGATATTTTCACGATAATTGAATTTTTTTCATGAAATTTTTTTCCTGACATACAGATGAGATGTTCTAGGGCCAGGTATCAAAGATGCAACCCCATCGTGTGCATACCTCAGCAATAGAAGACAAATAACCGCTGTCAATTTACTTTTTGGCATGTGTGTACATGGGTTGGGGTGGGGGCATGGTTTACATTGACTGATGCAGAAGTTCTGTCTTCGAGGACACTGTCCAGTCCAAGTAAGGCTCTCGTGGTACCTTCCACTCCCCTCCTCGAGCACTTCAAGTTATGAAGAATCTACCAGTGGAATATGCACTAAATATCACTGTAAATGCATTTGAAACACATGAAGGAGAATTTTCTAAAGGAGGGGGGTCTCCATCATTTTGGAAGGCATCGGCTCTGGCTGCCATTTTATTGCTGACCTCGTAGGAGTCAATTTTCCAGTAAAATTTCATTCTCCCCCGGTCAAAAAAACGGCGATGATTTTGAGCTTTTCTTACAGATCTGCAACACATACAAATATTCTCATCAAGAAATTCCTCAGTGTGCCCATGTTCGATTACATTTAGCACCTACGTGGCTACGGGAACCCCATTCTAAAAATAACCTGTGATGTCAACATAACGGTCTATAAATACAGTAGAAAACGCTTAAGTCGGAGATGCGCAAGTCGGAAAATCACCCATCTCGGATGGCTTTGAGAAGTCCCGATTTTTTCTAACGTTATTCCAATAAAATATAATCGCATAAGTCGGGCACTACAAGTCGGATTTTCGGCTATCTCGGATGAAATGCCCAGGCCCCTTCTAATACATTTCCAATAGAAATCCATCGTGTAAGTCGGATCGCGCCTTACTTCTATTAAGTTCATGTGTTTTTATTCACGGTAGAGCTTTGGATCCATTTCCATTGTAAAGCTTTGGATCCATTTCCATCGTGGCCGTTTTGCCCTTCCTCAAGCCAGAAGTCGGATTTTTGTCCGACTTTCACACAACTCGGATATTATCCGACTTACACAAGACAGATTTCTTCTAAGTCGGATGAAATTGTCTGGTCCACTTGAATCCGACTTATGCGTTTTCTACTGTAGATCCACAACGAGTTTTTGTCACATTTCATTTCAAAGATGGCAGCCAGAGCCGAAGCCTTCTAGCCCTAGCGGTGGCTTCGGGAACCAAAATAGGCCTCCGTGGCCTGTAAAATTTTCAGTTTATTGCCACTCTCATGTTAGCCCTAGAATATTCAGATTCGGAGGACTCCTCCTCATCGTCAAACTCTGCAACATTATCAGTACCATTCATTCTACATGTTGTACTTCGACACCTGAAAAATACAAAAGAGTGAAAAATACAAAAAAATATTTCTATGAACACACATGTATAATAATTACAAAGTCAATGAAATAAGTAATTTCATTCTCCAGCAAGGATCCTCGAAGGAACTAATCGCGGCAGTCAAATTGGGTACTAAGACTAATTTCGTGGCCCATGAAATTCACAATTTAGTCCACGTCCTTATGTCGATCTGCGGAAACATCGTGTTAGAGCATCTGAACCCAGGTTTAGGACCGTTGGAACCCAGCTTTCAGAAAAGTCATGTTGCAAAAAAATCTTTTGCCCGCAACAGCCGCTAGGGCATTTTGAATTTTGGGAACTGGCTTTATCATTGGACGTCAGTTGACGCAACGACTGAGCTTTGTACAGGAGAATGAACATCCTGGTTGCTAGCCACATTGAAAGATGGCTAAATGCTTGCTCTGCTGGACCTGTGATAACATTGCGTTGTTCCCGCGTCAAATACAGTGTAGCCCAAAACAAACGACCAAGCACTTCCGCCTGGACCCAAACCATTGCCATCGGTATGAATGACAGTATAAGTAAAGTCGTCTCTGAAATTCACAAATTTTCGACACCTCAGGCACTTTCGAGTAGAAATCCCAGAGGTGAATGAGCTGGATCTTAATTGTGGATTAATAGTTATAATCATAATTTATAAAACTCCTTGGATTTCTACTCGAAAGTGCCTGAGGGGGTCGTAAATTTGCGAATTTCGGAGACAACTTTACTGATACAGTGGAACCCCGGTCGGCGACCACTCCTATAACGCGACCACTCCGGAAAGACGACCAGTTTTCAATTGTCCCGGTTGTTTTTCTCTTTATTTCCCTTTGGAGAGTTTCACTAACGCGACCACCCCGCTATCCGGACCGCGACCACTGCTTCGGCTGTCCCAAGCAGCAATTACCACCTCGGTAACACGACCACCCACAACCTAATTGGCGGTCTGATTATGAAACAATGCGAGTGAGCAGCGTGTGTTCACCAACAGGACCAATGCATACATGGCGTTTGCCATGCACATGATAGTTGATACATGCGACGGGCGCAATAATACACGGTCGGGCGGACTTCACCATTTCCATACCCGCCGGTCATCCATCCTAGGAATCGCAGAAATGGTGGAGCCATTTTTGTGAAGCAAAGTCAGGTCTTTATAGTGTCACGCTATTGCCACATTTTGTTGACAGCCGGCGCCACTGACAGTAATTATTATTGCATCATTCTCCAATATTAGTTTGCCTTTTACCCCACTGTTGGAGAATGTATGATTACAATGCAATGCATATGTGGGTACCATATGCCATAGGAACGAGAGTCATTCCACATGGGGAGAGGTTGATAAGCGTAAATTAACAATACTGTCAATAGCCTAGAGGTCTACTACCTTAACACAGGTTTGTTTAGTGCAGAATAGGGACGGAAATCAGTGCCTCTTCAAATAATTTTAACGTCGAACAGGAAATTCAGTATAATCAGAGCCTCAACTTTACTTTCCAAAATAGCGTCCGAGCTTGAACCACAGGACTGAATCAGGATACATATGTGACCCGGCACAGCAAAATGAGTCGGAAGTCGCACAGAAGAAGACCGAAGGTGGAACCAGACAGCAACCACAGAAATCGACCAAGTCAATTTCACAATGGGCAGACAATCCTGAAATCAGCGAACCGTTGGTGTCACCTTGGACATGTTGGGCGCATTCCGACTCATTTTGTCGTGCCGGGTCACACATGTCTTGGTGTCTTCTTTCTTCTGGAAAGATTCTACATCCACTGCAATAAACAGTTTTGGGCTCTGGGTTGTTGAAATGCTTGTGCTTGTTTTTGGGCCACCCTGTATATCATATCTGATAAATAATCTAAACATCCAGGACATACCACCATTAGAGTTGTCCCTTGAGTGATCAGCAGCTTTCTGAATTGAATGCATTATTCTCAGTTGCTCGTCCTTTTGTGCTCTCATACACTCTTCGACATGTTCACTCAACTCATCGCCTTTCCTGAACGAGCCATCACATATGAAGCACACTTCTTCATCTTCTGGGCGCCGTTTGATTCTGGATGACCGCACTGATACTTTCTTAGCTAGTAAAAAAGATAGATAAATATTACTAACAAACTCTTGCCATATATGGCACGGCAAACAGGAATATATTTTATAATAATTATGAGTCTTGAATATTTTCCTGTTCAGCGTGCCATAGCTACATGTATGGTTCACAACTATGTAAGGGAAATGGCCCCCTTTTTCTTTTTACACTAGCTCGATTGAAGATGCCTCACTCGGCCCAGACTGAGCCTGCTTGGAATTCAAATGGGACAAGCCTGTTTACAGTACACTGCCATAACCAACTGAGCCGAGCCCGTCTATAGTGCTTTTCAGAATGTCCAGTCATTTTTGCACTCATATGACCTTGCAGTGGAACCTAACCACAAGCCACAAATTGACCAGTTACGTGTGCATGCCAATAAATGGCTGACCGACTTCTAATAGGACCTTGTTCAGGTCTATACTCTGATTCAAGATAATCATGCAATAATGCACACTTAACTGGCCCATTCGTGGTTTGTGGTTAGGTTCCATTGCAAGGTAAAATGAGTGCAAAAATGACTGGACATTCTGAAAAGCACTATAGTGTAAAAGGGGCTTATGATTATGCCAATATGTGTCATTTACTCAATGATAACCAAACATATATTTCAATAAACAAGTGCTTTGAGACCTTAAAAGTGTTTGAATAGACAAAAATTATTTAATACATGTGTACTCCTTTGTTGAGGCAATATGGGCTTTTTTAGCCCGAAGAACATGATATTGCTTGAGGCACTGCAAGAGTGATATAATCTTTCTTAGGGCCAGAAAAGCCCATATTGCCCGAAGTAAAGGGCTATGTTTACTTTATTCAGGGCTCACATTTGGGGGCGATGTGGGGTGAAAATTTCGCCCAAAATAACTCCTAGGGAGACATAGTCTCAAAAAAAATTTTTTTTTTTGAAAGGGGTATATGATCCCCTCGCAGACCTGCCTACCCTACTTTTTTCCTCAGAGAGTACCAGGACTTGGAAAAGTGTATTCTTGAGTTTTTTTTAGTATTTTAACGGTGATGCGAGACTTGTATTTTGGAAGGAAGTGTAGACTATTGTTTGGTGTTCAGAGTCGATATGCAGACGGAACTCCAGAGGATCATGTTTGAATGAAATGGTCCATGGACCATGTGCTCACCGGGTTGGACATAATAGTCTAATGACAGAGGGAGGTACATATCAGTTATGAGCAATCTGGGTCAAGTCATTCCCAAGTAGGACTTTGATGATTTTTGGGTTTATGCCACCTGGCCGCCATATTGGATGTCCGATTGGGACGGAACTTCACATGCACATGAAGGTCATCTTCAGGGGGCCACATAGCACATTGGAGCGCTTTGGGTCCAAGTCATTCCTGAGTTACAGCACTATGATGATTTTCAGGTTACGCCACCTGGCGGCCATATTGGATGTCCGATCGGGCCGAAACTTCACATGCACATAAAGGTCATCTGCACGGGGCCACATAGCACATTGGAGCACTTTGGGTTAAGGCGTTCCTGAGTTACAGCACTTTGATGACTTTTGGGTTACGCCACCTGGTGGCCACGCTTGAAGTCAAATCAGGCTGAAATTTGACGTGCATGTAAAGGTCATCTAGAGGGAGGTAAATATTAAATTTGAGCACTCTGCGTCAAGCCGTTCCCTAGTAATAGCACTTATTTGATTTTCAGGTTACGCCGAAACTTGGTATTTTTAAAGGTACCCCTCCAATGCATGTCTATACGCAAGACATGAAGTCGCTCGGTGAAATAATGACAAACTGTGGCAGGTTCGTCACTCTTGTTGAACTCTGACCTCTGTGACCTTGAAAACTAGGTCAAATCAAAAACCCGTTATATATGTTATGTATCCTTATTAGCTACAACTATGATAATGAAATGGTCCATGCACCATGTGCTCACCGGGTTGGACATAACAGTCTAATGACAGAGGGATCAGCAATCTGGGTCAAGTCATTCCCGAGTAGGTGCACTTTGGGTCACGTCGTTCCTGAGTTACAGCACTTTGACGATTTTCGGTTTACGCCACCTGGCGGCCATATTGGATGTCCGATTGGGCCAGAACTTCACATGCACATAAAGGTCATCTGCAGAGGGCCACATAGCACATTGGAGCGCTTTGGGTCAAGTCGTCCCTGAGTTACAGCACTTTGATGATTTTCGGGTTACGCCACCTGGCGGCCATATTGGATGTCCGATCAGGCCGAAACTTCACATGCACATAAAGGTCATCTGCAGGGGGCCACATAGCAAATTGGAGCACTTTGGGTTAAGTCGTTCCTGAGTTACAGCACTTTGATGATTTTTGGGTTACACCACCTGGTGGCCATCTTGGAAGTCAAATCAGTCCGAAATTCGACATGCATGTAAAGGTCATCTAGCGGGACGAAAATAGCAAATTTGAGCACTCCATGTCAAGTCGTTCCTGAGTAATAGCAGTTACTTGATTTTCAGGTTACGCCACCTGGCGGCCATATTGGATGTCCATATGGGGCCGAAACTTGGTATTTTTAAAGGTACCCCTCCAATGCATGTTTATGCAAGATATGAAGTCGCTTGGTGAAATAATGACAAACTGTGGCAGGTTCGTCACTTTTGTCGAACTTTGACCTCTGTGACCTTGAAAAGTAAGTCAAATCAAAAACCCGTTATATATGTTATGTATCCTTATTAGATACACCTATGATAAAAATTTGGAGAAGATATAGCGATTAGTTCAGGAGTTATTGCACTTTTTGTGTTTTCGGTTTCCGCCACCTGGTGGCCAAGCTAAGAGTCGAATCGGACCGAAACTTGGTGTCATGGGTCATCTGACCTAGGGGTATATATGTACCAAGTTTCAGATCAATAGCTCTGGCGGTTACGAAACGTGCCCTGCTAACGGAACACGACGACGACGACGGACGCACAACCATTGTATAAGCTCACCACGGTGAGCTAAAAATTTGGAGATGATCTAGTCATTAGTTCAGGCCGAGTTATTACATTTTTTGTGTTGTTAGTTTCCGCCACCTGGTGGCCGAGCTGAGAGTCGAATCGGACCGAAACTTGGTGTCGTGGGTCATCTGACCTAGAGGTATATATGCACCAAGTTTCATATCAATAGCTCCAGCAGTTACGAAACGTGCCCTGCTAACGGACGCCAGACGACGCCGGACGCACAACCATTGTAAGCTCGAATCCAGGTAAAAAAGGCACTGGTAAAAAAGGCACCGGTAAAAAAGGCACGGTAACAAGAGGCCCATGGGCCTCGCGCTCAGCTGACATTTGATGCCTCAGTTTGATAGGCTAAGGCATAAGAGGTACTGCAGTCTTAGGACAGTTCGTGGATGATGTCAAATTTTATCCACCAAGTGTGCATGTTTGGATGGGATAAAGTCTGCTAATGGGGATGGCGTAATTTTTTAATCCCGACAGGTCGGCGCTGCGAGCGATGTGACCTGAGCGACGTCATTGACGTCATTTTAGGTGTTGACGTTGCGTCATGAGAAAATGACCTGTACATTTTTCTACAGAAATAATGACACAAAAACGTTGCTATTATCGCCATCGTGTCTCTTATTTTAAGAAAAAACCTAATGAGATTAAAAGAAAATTTCATCTGGTACACAATGATGTAAGTTTTACTCTCGGGTGACCAAAACAAACGGGTTATTTTCATGCCAGAAATAAATGGAAATAACGTTAGAAAAAC
>NMRB01002168.1:54531-73616 GCA_002633025.1 Notospermus geniculatus | reverse complement strand
ACTTTTGTCGAACTTTGACCTCTGTGACCTTGAAAAGTAGGTCAAATCAAAAACCCGTTATATATGTTATGTATCCTTATTAGATACACCTATGATAAAAATTTGGAGAAGATCTAGTCATTAGTTCAGGAGTTATTGCACTTTTTGTGTTTTCGGTTTCCGCCACCTGGTGGCCAAGCTAAGAGTCGAATCGGACCGAAACTTGGTGTCATGGGTCATCTGACCTAGGGGTATATATGTACCAAGTTTCAGATCAATAGCTCTGGCGGTTACGAAACGTGCCCTGCTAACGGAACACGACGACGACGACGACGGACGACGGACGACGACGGACGACGGACGCACAACCATTGTATAAGCTCACCACGGTGAGCTAAAAATGGACTTCAGGTGAACCCCCACGTATCAATAATTGAAATGTACTTCATAACAGACAAACAGTAGCGGGTCAATGCACAGGCAATCTGACAGGCCTTGTTCATCATTCATTTAGCAAATCCGACAGATTTTCCCATCTGATTCTCACCAGTCTATCTGGCCTGACGACCATCTAGTCTGGTTTGAATCCATCACATTTCCTGCTTCTGAGGAGCTCAGCACCTCAGCCAATCATCGGCGTGGGAAGGCTAATCGCCGAAAGTGCCGCACGGCGATTTGTTTGACGAGTTCAGATTGGCTCGGAGGCGGGGTCAGATTCATTTATAATTTATGAGTTAACGCAAAAGACGACGGGCCGTATTTACGAAGCGCGATTAGGCCAACACGCGTGTAAATTTATAGTTATTCCTGTTAAGGACCTGGAAAACCATTGTGTTACTACCTTGTATGCTCCTTGATCGGCAGTATTTACCCACAGGATAACCACACGCGGTTAACATTCCTGCGTTTACGTGCATGAGGATCGAAGAAAAGAGTTGAATAACTCTAAACAAGGCCTGTAGGTTGTTTAAATTTTTCTTTTGTCCTCCTACAGCTAGACAAGGAAAGTTAACCACAGGTGATCATCCTGCGTGTAAACGCTGCCGATCAAGCAGCGTACAAGGTAGCAAGACAATGGTTTTCTAGGCCCTTAACCTGAATAACTATGAAGTTACACGCGTGTTGGCCTAATCGCGCTTCCTAAATACGGCCCGACATGATTGGGACAAGGCTAAAATCAATGGCCTTGTTCGGACAAGATGGGTTTCCTAGACCGGCTCAAATTTGGTTACGAAGTCTGTCACTAAAAGACCAATTAGACTGCAAGTGCAAGGTTTCCTGTGGACTCTGGAGGTCATCTCGTGCCCTGATTGCCTTTGATATACAGATGTTGCTACTTGAGAACTTACCAAATTCAACTTTTCCATTGCACTGTGACGCATGCATCTCTATTTGATTTGGCGGGAATGGCTCAACACACAAGGGACAAATGACCTAAAAGTACATGAATGTCATAAGAACAAGGAATGAGTCATTTGGTTGTGCACAATCAGCAATTTCACATAACCAGTTGTTTTTCATAAAACAAGAGGCCCATGGACCTTGCGCTAAGCTGATATTGATATTCTAGGCCTGGGTTTGATTTAAGGCATGGCAAAAATTTTAACTTTGACCTCTGTGACACTGAAAAGTAGGTGAAATAAAAAAAACGGATTGATGTGATGTCTCATCAGAGGAACCCACCATAAAAGTTTCATGGTTCTAGCTAGCAGCGTTCAGGAGATACGTCCAAAAGAATGTTTTCAACCCCCCCCCCCCCACAGGCCAGGGTGTACAACCAGCAGCAGTAAGTTTTGGTCCAGAGATAGCATGTACACAGGCCTTTAGATTCCCCCAAATTGACGCTGTTATACGGTGTCACCAAAATTCCCACTGATGAACACCCCCAAAATGTCCCCAAATTCAGCCCCTCCGGAAAACAAAAACTCCGTGAAGAAACAAAGCTTTGTCATTAAGTTTTTGCGAAGAACTTGGGTAATGATTGTGTACATTTTTTGAAGGTTTTACTGCAGTGTGTGTCAATAATTGTGGAGGGTATCAGCAAGTGGAATATTTTATAAAAACAATCATGATTTTCTTTATTTCTATTACCCTCAGAACTATGAAACCCAGTCTCCTTCGTGACTGATGTCTACGAGATGGGGATGAATACGCGACGAAATGTCCCCAATATAGGGTAAAAAATAGAGGGTGTCTGGGCTTCAGGGGAATCTAAAGGCCTGGTACACCAAATTTCAAGTTTCTAAGCCAAGCGATTTAGGAAAAATCCGGCCGTTTATGACTCCGCACCCGGCGGCGGGAGTAATGACATTGTCATGGTTGTTTCCTCTCCCGCCATTGACAAAATCCGGCCAGTAATTGTTTCTTTTTCTCTTTGTGGTTCCATTGGGTGAAATGGCTCATGCCTGAAGTCATGGAAGTTATGTCTGCACAGGGTTCAAGAGACAATCACTGGCCGAATTTTGTCAATGGCGGTGGTGGAAATAACATCATTATTCGTGCCGCCTGTGTTTTGCCTCTCACAAGCCGTTTTCCCTATATAAAGAAAACCCCAATGCAGATGTTCCACTCAAACTCAAAGTTCTAGAATGCTCCACAAGGTGGCTGCATATCACCTGGCCCCCGTATTTTTGGAAGACCAACAAAAAAATTGGTTAATGTTCAATTGAAACGTCAAGAACTTCAAATGCCCCTACAGCTCTTTTAACCTCTTGACTACCAGAGCTCTGTAACCCATCTGCATCAGAGCTTTTTTCATGAAAATCATGCCCCCCAGATGCTTGGAAATCATATCTAAGCGGATCTAGAATTCAAAATTTTCTGGGGGAGGCCCCCAGTTGTGACTTCGCTTGCCTTGCGACGGTAACCGGGCCCCCTATTCCAAAATCCTGGATCCGCCCCCGATGGAAGTCCAGCATGTCCAGGACACGGTCTGCTATTAGAGTTGTTGTCTATTCGCAACTGTCGCAGTGCTCGGAAACTCGCAGGAAATGTGACAGCAAGCACCATGTAATAGGCCTTATAAAACCATGTCAGGGTTTTCCAGGATTTATTCATTCCTGACCCCTTTTGTCCCTTGTCACTCATTTGAATGACGTAAGGACAGCTGTTATGTATTCTGCCTTCACGCCCCACTTGACCAGTAGACTTAAAGGAGCTCGACGTCCAAGTTGTAAACAAACTGGTTTGTTTACAAACAGTGGCCAGCAAACTAGTTTTATTCCTTCGTGAAGGTGGCAGGACCAGTAGCGCCCCGTGATCGTTAGACTGGTGCCCGGTCCAATGCAACTCACTCAACCACTCACTGGTTCTCTATCCACGCTGTGCTGCCACCTATTATCGGTGATATGTACTGAAGTGAATATGTAGTCTCGCGCAGCCAACCGTTTCGTTCCCCAGGTACTGCAACACAAACGTTCGATCCTCAGATTCGGCTGGGTGACCGAGACTAGTGAATATCGTGTTTACAACTTGGACGCCCAGCTCCTTTAATTTAAAGGTCAAGTATGATAAAAATATACTGCATCCAATCATCAAGAGGTCCAAAGAAACATATATCGGGTGGCCCCCAAAAAACTGGAACACACAATATCAGGCCATAACTTTTACACTTTTTAAAAATGACATGGCATTTTGTATGTGGTATGAGGCTGTTTAAAATTGTGGCTTGTGGTGAAAATTTTAGGTAAATATCTCAAGACATTACAAAAATACAGCCATTTTAAAATGAGGAGTCAAAATCTGTTGTGCCGGAATCATGCAATTATCCTGGTTCCAGACTTGAAAGTGATGGTGCCACTATGTCCGACATTTGTGAATCAATTCATAATTCCTGCGAAACAGGTGGACAGTCAGACACTTTTGCATTCGTTTCATTACAAAATCAACCGCTGAGAAGGGCAGTGTATCGGGTTTTCAGCATGGTGTTTAGTGAGAGTGACTGGACAGTTGTGGACGGATGAAAAGCCTCAATAACTTCCGGATAAAATCACTAATCACGATGCTAAATGGCACACTGTCCTTCTCATGGTTGATTGTGTAATGAAATAAATCCAAAAAAAGTCTCACTGTCCACCTGTTTCGGCAGGAATTATGAATTGACTCACACACGTCGTATCAGGGTAATTGCACGATTCCGGCACCGCAGATTTTGACTCCTCATTTTAAAATTACTGTAATGCCTTGAGATATGTACCTGAAATTTTCACCACAAGCCACAATTAACAGCCTCATATCACATATGAAATACGATGACATTTGATTAAGAAGTGCAAAAGTTATGGGCTGCTAAGTTGTGTTCCAGTTTTTTTGAGCCACCCGATATAATGGCAATTCTGTCATGTACATTTAGATAAGAGGCCATATTCAGCATCTTCAGAACACTTTATGAAAAAAATGATGACGTGCCTAAACCTAAGGGAAATGTTGTTCTTTTCACATGGCACATGAAGTACAGAATGTTAGTGAGGTCCCCGTCGTAGAGGAGGACTGCATGGATTTGAACCCAGCAGTTTTGGCCTCGCACACCAAGTGTACGAGGCTACCGCAAATAGAATGGCGCTAACTGTTCTTTCAACTCCTGAGCGACATGTAATGGCCCTAGCATCCGCAGTAGGTTCCTCCGCATTAAGGCCTCAATCCTAGCAGTGTCGTTGCCTTATTCCAGACCAGCTTGCTCGAGAGCAGCCAGTTCATCCACTGTTACTCGATCCCTTCTAGCCAGCAACTGTTGCAAGAACGGCTTGTTGTACCTGACTCGATGGCGCGATGACTCGAAGGCCAATTAACATGATTAAATTTCCTGTATATTGATGGGTGCATGCCTTATTTTAATTCGAGTTCCACTTCAAAACACTGGGTTACGATGCAACATTTTTAGGAAGATGAAATAAGCCACCTCTGGCATATTTTTATAACCATCGTTAGACATGTTAAACCACATACATATTCCCATGTTTAGCATAACTCTAAAGCCGTGACGTCATTGGCGTTTAGAATGCATGATTGTGGTTGCGCGTGAAGCAGCGGAATTCATTCAAAACTTTTTTTTTTGTTCAAGTGTTTTGAAGAAGTACAGTCCAAGAATTTAATTTTCATTACATAATAAAAAATATCAAAGAACTGTAAAAATTTGTTCCAAGATCTGAAACTTATCCTCCAAGATTGTCACGTGCGTTTTGCCAAGATGCAAGTGACCAACCTCGTCCCCAGGGGTACAGTTCGCTCAGACAACCTCGGACCACTCGCTCACTAACCCCTGGAATCAGCTTCGGTTAATAATTCCAGGAATCTTGGACTAAGTATAGGTGGCAGCACGAGTCAAAATAATCAATTTGAAATACTTACTTGTCATTTTAAATTCTTTTTACAAAAAAATCATCAAAACTGGATATAGATAACCTTCTGGTTTGTTCCAAAATATTTTGAAAATTTCTTTGGGTATATTCTTGGGTATATTCTTGGGTATATTTGACGGTTTCCCGTCAACCAATCACGTGCGTTAAATCCAAAGCTGATGCCAGGGGTTAGTGACGCGACCGCCATATTGTCAGAATGCGAACGACCCCTGGGAACGAGGTTGGCAAGTGACCACAAAACTGATGACGTCATCAAGTACATGAACAACCCGGGTGCATTTCGTCATTTTCATGAATTTACTTTTTGCCGGGCAGCTCTGACACATTGGGAAACTTCCGGCATAGAACATGTAGTAGGATCATTGCTCAAAAGGGCTGAAAATTACCGCTATACCTCCTCCGGGGTGTGCAATAGGGAGACAAGACCAATTCCAACAACTTCTCAAAAGGGACCCATAGTAAATTCTCAAGGACTTAGGAGCTATAGGCCTAGTTCGAGGCTACCTTTCATTTCATGATTTACACTGAATATCAACCTCACTACACTTCTTGGTAGCTGGGGACACTACGTCGGTCCACTTCCGCCGTTGATCCATACCACTTCTTAGAAATAACCAGCTGAATTTCATTGAATAATTTTGGCGGTCATCGAGTCATCGCGCTATCGAGTCTTCGCGTCATCGAGTCAAGTACAACAAGCCGCAAGAACAACTGTCGCTCGAAAGTACATGGTGTGACTGTTGTACAACTGTCCCTCACGAAGCAGCCAAGTGCAACCAGTTCAATGTGGCAACAGTCATGAAAGCAATTCACTGTAGGCCTACATTGCAGACCGACAGTTAACAATAGGCCTACACCTGCAGGCAAAAATACACTGTTCCTTTGATTCAAAAAGTATTATGTCAGGGTAAATGTGGCTGAAGTGACTGTGTAACATGCACAAACACCCTGACCACGCATGACATGGCCTATTACATAATCCTGGCTGTCACATTTCCTGCGACTGTCCGAGCACTGTGACAGTTGCGAATAGACAACAACTCTAATGTACGTTATGCTATGTTCAAACATGTCAAATGGTCGAAGTCTCTATCGCCATATATCCTAATCCCTCGAACAATAAACCCATAGATTCCAGGGGGACTTGGGGGATCCCTGTCACAGTGACTGCACATTTCCACAAAGAAATGGCTTGTTTTAATACCCTTGAGGCCACCCTAGCACTGGCACCCCGCCTTGTGGAATACTCAATATAGCCATCGAATTGTATCACCAAAGATTCCCTGTAGGTCTGGCATGTCTGGGCAAGCCCCAGGAGCCCACCAGTCAGCGATGAAGTTGTGAATGGTAGTGGACATGCCCATGGGTTCGCCCCCGGTTGGAGGATGGTTTTTCTGCTGATTTTTTTCACCATTTTCTGTTTTTGGAAGTGGTCATGACATTTGATGTGACTATTAATTTCCTTTCCCCTGCCAAAAACAATTCTCCTCAACCACTCCACTCTCACTGCATGATATAACACCACAAAACATCACTTCGTGAACTCTGTCGCCAACAGGCTTGTTTGTCAGGCTTGTGTGAAAGATTAGGCCAGAACAACATGAAATAGCCTGTGGTTCACTAAGAATAAGATGTGTTTGAGGCTACAACGCATAGGCAACGGTGAAGATCATAAAAACTGAGGTGTCAGACATGAAATTGAGTAAGCGGAGCGGGCAATTATTATTTGCAGGGTAGAATTTAAGTTGGGTGCATACTTTGGACTATGCCGCCTGGTTGCCCATGGGTGCCGAGTCTACGTGTACACTCATCCCAAAAAATAAATGGACAAAAGTTTTTGTCTTCTGTATGCACAAGATGAGGTTGCAGCTTTGATACCTGGCCCTTGAACATCTCCTCTGTATGTCAGACAGGAAATTTCATGGAAAAAAATTAATTATCGTGAAAATATCACTATTTTAAAATATCATCAAGATTGAGATTTTTGAAATCTTAACATTTTTTACCAGAAATGACTTTTCAAGTAATCTATGGAAAATTCTAAGAAATATGGTGAAGAAAGTGTTTGAAAACCTTGGCTTACTTTGATGATATTTGAGATTATCGAAAATATCAAAAATCTGAAATTTGAGATTTTTCACGAAATTTTGTGTTGAGGTGTTAACCTTCGCTAAAAGATTAAGACTGACCAAGATTCGGCAACTATATTACCATCGGTCACAGAGAAATTGAACTTTTTCTTTAAAATGTGTTGAAAAGTGTCCCGTTTTTCATGCATAATTCCTTGAATAACACAGAATAGGGCAAATATTTTTCAGTAATTTCTTCACCATGAGTCTTAGAACTCTTCATAGATTCATGATAAATTTGTTTTTTATGAAAAACTTCAAGATTTCAAAAATCTCATTTTCAATGATATTTTGAAACAGTGATAATTTCACGATATTTTAATTTTTTCCTTAAAATTTGCTCTTGGACATATACAAGAGATGTTGAAGGGCCATATATCTGACCTAGAACCCAAAATTATGCATCACTTCCTGTACAGAGTTAAAAAACCACTGTCCATTTATTTTTTGGGATGAGTGTACAAGCCGAGTCAGCGATGGTAGATTAAGGCTGGATATACGCTCTATGCACATGCGTATCTTCCCCAAGTGTGGACGCGACCCGGGTAGTCTTGAACGTAATGGCAACTGGGAGCATGCATCACACACACCTGACCATGGAGAGGTACACCCCTCGATGGTTCGGGAGTCCATCTCATTCTATGCCAACCCACTCTTATCGACACTACAATTAATCCACAAATAGGCCTACTCAATAGGGCAACTCATGGTTTCCTCTTTTTGAAACACCATATGTAGTGATTTTGCTGATTCACTAAGACTGATCAATACATCCCCGACTTACCACACCACTCTAGGCCACACCAGGCAGATCCTGATAGAGGATCTTCATAAGGAGCCGCCTTTACTTCATCCAAATCGGTCATGCCAATCAGAAGTTATGTCACGATTTTCGTGCAGCAAAATCACACACACCATAGTTCCATGAATAATATCAAATTTTGACAAAACTCCTCACTATAGTTGGGGGGGGGGGGCTGACTTTGATGCACAAAAAATATATAACTTCTGATTGGCTTCTGACTTCTTCATGTGGAAGATTCCTTAGCAGGTTCCAGGGAAAACTAGATGCTGAGGTTGCCTGGTTTGGTCTGAACATTTTTTGGGAGACCCTGTATAATTCACAGTTCATGAAGTAAAAAGAACTTTAGTGTAGAAGAATTGTCATAATTACATTCAGTTCAGGCATCTGAGAAGATTCATCATCTTTTTTGGATGGATTGTTGATAGCATCCTCTATCTTCCTCTTTTTCTGGGATGGTTGACCTCTCCTCTGCGTCCTCCTCCGTAATACTCCAGGTTTAATGCATTCAACTCTCCCAGTCTTTTCCTCAGGAACAGAACCAGAGCTCTGCTCACGCTGTAAAACTGTTTGATGCATCTCTTTCCCAAGCAATTCTTCATTACCTGTCACCACACTTGCATCAGACACAATGACAGCTGACCATTTATGCAAAGTTTTTTTCCTTCTACCATTTGACTTTGAGATACTACCAATGTTAGCACCCGAGAAATCTGTCAAACCTTCCTCTTTTTTCGTCATTTGTTCATCATCATCACCAATTTGTTCCTGATCAGGAGTCTGCACATCAAACCTAGACGTGTGAGCATCATCGACTGATTTTGTAGATGATCTTACTTCCTCAGTGTCAAAATCATCATCCGACTTTTGTATTTCTGTTGGTGACGGCCCTGGACTCAGTACATTTGAATCCTGGATATTCCCCTCCTGTGATTGACTAGCAGCCTCGTATATGGATCGAATATGCTGTGCAGCCTTGCTGGATATGGTCAGTTTTTCTGAAGGTATCCTCACATTTTTGACAGAATCATTTTCATGACTATCATTACCAGCCATTTCTCCTTCCAGTTTTAAACTAGCACAGAATACGGGACTGGGACTTCGGGTTTTGTCCATTTGAGTAAAACCTGCATCATCTCCTGTGTCCTTTGGTAATTTCCTTTTCACAGCGCCATTACCATAAACACAATCAGACTTCACAGCATCCTCACTTACGATATTAGTTACGTCATTTTGAGAAATCAAGGACACTGAGTCCAACTCCTCATTCTGACCTTGCGTGATTTCACCACACTCAGCATTTGTTTCGACCCTGCGCATGGCAAACCCATCCAATTCGAATGAATCATCACTATCAGAAGTAGAGTGGGTACCACCAACAGCAGCGTCTAAATTAGGCAACACATTGGTATCTAACCTCCACAGGTCATCGATCACTTGTTGCTGAGCACTCTCTTTGTCAACTTTCACAAGAGTCTTTGAATTTCTTCTTCTGCGACCCAGACCCCTTCCCCGATATTGCCTTCTTTTTGGCAGTGACTTTCTTTCAATTGTAAAATCGGGATCTTTGTCCTCGTCATCCGCTTCAATGATATCCTCAAATTCCCCATATTTTATTCGATTGCGTCTTTTATAACGCTCAGCCCGCGAGTTTGTTGACTTCGGTTCATTTAAAATATCATCAAATGAAAATGCATCCTCAATGGTCGTGTTTGAAGACATTTTTTGTTCGACAACAAGATCTGGCAGATTTTCCTCGTCATCCAAATCGCACATAAATTTTGATACATTCCGGCAAACATCAAGACTTCCTGGTGAATGTTTTCCTTCACAGACTGGGTCAGCCCACGCCAGCAAATTTGGTGAACAAGCCTGAGCTTCTCTCAGTGCAAGAAAATATTCATCGAAATGTTGTGTGATCTTTTCTGTGTACTCAATAGAAGACTGTTTACTTGGGGCATACATCCGATATAACCGCTTCAACTTCTTTGACTTCTGAAGTTTGGCCAGTCTGGGTAGATATGAAAATGAAAGTACAAGAAACGGAGTCAATAACATGTCAACAGACAAATAAAACTGCACATATGGCTTCATTTGGAAGGTTTTAGTTAAACCTTTCAGTGCTGGCGGACTTCCTGGCTGCCGAATGTTTTCTCACTTGCTACGACATTCATATACTCGACAGCCCACAACACTCGAACCGTTGATTGAATCCACAGTGAAGGAACTGGGCAAGGGGCTGTGTTGTGTGTTGGCTGTGTTGTTGGGGGCGCCGGGCTGTTTCCCTGGCTTCAGTGGACATGTTCAGTGTTGTCGCTATTAAAGGAATCTGACAGACGGGTCTTGAAGTATTACAGCCGGTGGCGCACCAAAATTTTTTGAAAATTGGAGAATAAAAGACCCAATTTCCCGAACTGAGCGGCAGCCATTACACATTACAAGGAAGTCACTTGGCACAAATACTGACGGAAATTGCTGATCAACTGCCTGAGTGTGTGACGTCAGAGGCTGTGCGAAATATGGTCACAGATACGCTACTATTCCATTCATCACTGTTCATGATTAGAGTTGATTGACCAATCAGAAAGAAGGGCGCGAATAGACGATGAGAAAGGGGCACTAATGGGACCCCCCTGGGGTAATGTATTGTAGTATGTAGCATGCATTGAAGTCTTTCCAGGCGGGCTTTTCACCCGGTTCCCGGCTGTTAGCGACAACACTGCATGTTGGTGTCCCTGAAGCCAGGGAAATGTACCAAGTTTCAGATCAATAGCCCCAGCGGCTACGAAACGTGCCACCAAAAGGCAAAATTCTGAACTTTGACCTTTGTGACCTTGAAAAGTAGGTCAAATCAAAAACCTGTTATATANTGATCTAGTCATTAGTTCAGGAGTTATTGTACTTTTTGTGTTTTTGGTTTCCGCCACCTGGTGGCCAAACTGAGAGTCGAATCGGACCGAAACTTGGTGTCGTGGGTCATCTGACCTAGGGGTATATATGTACCAAGTTTCAGATCAATAGCTCCAGCGGTTACGAAACGTGCCCTGCTAACGGACAACGACGGACGACGACGACGACGACGGACGACGGACGCTGCACCATCGTAATAGCTCACCCCAGTGAGCTAAAAATGACACGTCCGCAAAATTTGTACGTTCATAATTTTTCGTCATGAAATTTAGGAACGGTCAGGAATTTTAGGTACGTCTGTATTTTTGAGGTTCTTCCCCAACTGGCTGAGCTAAGAAGTGGATATAGGCCTAACATGACTTAAGTTATATAGGCCAAGGCCTAAAATAGACAAAAGATAACAACTGTGATGTGAGCTGATGAGCAGATGAGATAAAACCTCATGGTCACGGTGAGCTGTGCAGAAAGGGCCTACAGCTCCACCAACTTTCATGACCCTGGGCCTTGCGGTTGCGAAACGTGCCAGTTTAACAGACACACACACAGACAGACATTTTGAGCCATTTAGTCATATGAATAGCTCCGTGAGCTAAAAATCCCATCTCTGTATGGTCAAAATTTCAAGGTCAAAACATTCTCACTTCAGAAATTTATGACATGTGCCAGTCTGTTTTCCAAAAAGGCCACCTGGTAATATACAATGTAATTTAGGGTCTATTTGGACGAAAATTTGCTGCACACATACAGGCTACCTGGATACGTGATCACACCAATTTAGAAGATGCTAGGTCAAATAGCCATGAACCGTGCTGCCAAATGGCAATTTTTTTGGACTTTGACCTCAGTGATTTTGAAAAGTAGGTCAAATGAAAAACTCATTACATTTGTCACGTACACCATTAGATGCAGGTATGATGAAAATTTGGTGACCATCCAGAAGCCAGTAATCAAATTGGACCGAAACTTGGTGTCTGAGGTCATCTGACCTAGGGGCACATATGTACCAAGTTTGGTGCCAACAGGCCCAGCCCTTACAAAATGTGCCCTGCTAACAGACGATGATGACGGATGATGGACACTGCTTGACAACTATAGTCCACAGGTGAGCTAAAAATCATACTTTGGGCCAACGGTTTTCTTTTAAATGGACCATCGGAAACGGAAAGTTAACTTACGGACGACAACGACAACTATGATGGACAGATGTAAAGGGTGATGACATAATGTCCTTCTGTTGAAGCGTAAAAATGGGAAGATTCCTCACCTTTTGTTGACTAGTTTAGCTGGTATCGGACTCAATGGCTGCAACCCTTCATTTTCTTCATACTCAAAATGGAACCTCAACTGGTTTGCATCCTCTGATTCAATCCTTGGTTTTTTGGTCAATGCTTCATCATCATCATCTTCAACCTCGTGGCTTCGCTTCTTCACCAAGAACGAACCCAATATAACGTCACTGCAATCAGTTTAAACAAAATAAGTCGTGGCAGTCAAAAATAAAATGGTCTATGGACCATGTGCTCACCTGGGTGAATATACCAGAAGAATGAACAACAAGTGTCAAGTCAATACATTCCAGGGAAACATCGTATGTGGTATTGTTCATATGATATGAGCTGAAAGTAAAGGAGCTGTTTCCTTAAGGAACGATTGTACCAAGTCATTTTTTAGGTATTAATTGTTGGGCAGTTGTATTAAAAATGGATGGAATATGTAGTTTATACATCACTCTAAATTGTGAAAGGGGGAAAATGTGACCATTACATAACTGAATGGTAAAACAAAGGACATTTGCAAAATGTCTGTAATGAAGCAGAAACACTCAGAATACTGATTAATGAATCTGGTACATATGTTAGCTCAGTGTGCATTTATCTTTTGTTGCTGAAAACACCATTTTAAAACATCACTTTAAGAGATATTTGCATTTAAATCTAAAATAAGTCAGCAATTTGCCTGATTCTACAGTTGTGTTTCTGAGGACCTCATAGAGGGGGAAAAAGGAAAACCAACATGACCACATGGTTGGCTGAATTGCCACAATCAGAATAATATCCAGGCAGTTCAATGCGTATCCAATGTGACCAGTGATCAGTAGTGTCACACACAAACCAAGTTCAATACTCTGGCTGAACTGAATTAACCCCTTAAAAGCAAAGAGTGAATGACGTGAATATGAAACCGTCCATTCAGGAGGTGATCGAGTGGGCCACGACTGGATGACCATGAGTGTGCTGTAATAAGGCCTTATTGATCTTATGCCCGTTGTACACGGTAGGATTTTCTTGTACTAAAAATTATAAATGGGGCTTAAATGGGTGTTCACAATGCCTTTCAACAAGGCAATCGGTAGCCTGTGACCGAAATCACCCTTCATGAGCCTCATTTATAACTTTTAGTACAAAAAAATCCTACCGTGTACAACGGGCACTACAAATAACACAAACATCAGTGGTGGTCACTGGTCACATTGGTTACATCGAATTGCCTGGATATTATTCTGATTGTGGCAATTCAGCCAACCGTTTGGTCATGTCAGTTTTGTATTTTCGCCCCTCTATAAGGTCCTCACAAACACAACTGTAGAATCAGGCAAACTGCTGACTTATTTTAGCTTTAAATGCAAATATCTCTTAAAGCGATGTTTTAAAATGGTGTTTTCAGCAATAAAAGATAAATACACACTGAGCTAACATATGTACCAGATTCATTAATCAGCATTTTGAGTGTTTCTGCTTCATTTCAGACATTTTGCAAATGTTCTTTGTTTTACCATTCAGTTATGTAATGGTCACATTTTTCCTCTTTCACAATATAGAGTGATGTCTAAACTACATATTCCATCCATTTTTAGTACAACTACCCAACAATTAATACCTAAAAAATGACTTGGTACAATCGTTCCTTAAGGAAACACCTCCTTTTTCTACTTGGACCACTGGCCATATTTGAAGTGCAAGAGAGCTGCAAGTTGGCAAACATGTAGAGGGTATCTACATACATATTCATACAAAGTTACAACATTCTAGCTGCTGATCTTTTGAGATAATGGGTCATATGAATAAAGACTAGTAAATGCTTTTCCTTAAATTTTGCAATACAAATGCACTAGGCAATGCTGTACAAATCTGAAGTAAAAGCATTTGCTAGTCTTTATTCATATAACCCAATGGGTAAAGTCCCATTTTCAAGATGGCCAACTGACCACCCTTATATATGAAATTCGATGTATGCATAAGGGGTACCTAAATACATACAATTTCAAGGTCAAAACCATCTAGTTGCAGTAATTTATGAGACATTGGCCAATTAATCCATTTTCAAAGATGGCCGCCTGGCGGGCATGTTCATGATGTTTGCGGTAGAATCATGCCGAAAGTTCCTGAACACATAAAGGACAGGAGACCTAGACACATAATCACACCAAGTTAGAAAACTTGGTCAAACAGCCAGGAAATGTCCCACCAAATGGCAAAATTTTGAACTTTGACCTTGAAAAGTAGGTCAAATCAAAAACTTGTTAGATATGTCAAGTATCCTTATTAGATGTAGCTATGAAAAAAATTTGGAGATGATCCATTCAGTAGTTCTGGAATCATTGCACTTTTTTTCGGTTTTGGCCACTACTGGCCAAGCCGAGAATCGAATCGGACTGAAACTTGGTGTCATATCATCTGACCTAGGGGCATACATGAACAAAGTTTCAGTTCCAATAGCCCCACCAGCAGTTACGAAACGTGCCCTGCTAACGGACGACGCCATCCCGTGACAACTATAGCCTACGGGTGAGCCAAAGAAATTTTTGGTGTCCGTATTAGTGTAGGAAAGAATGTTCAAATTTTAAAACACATATCATATAATCGCTTTTGGCTTTTGGTGTTTTTCTAAATTTGGCCTTAAAAAGGTGTGAAAAGTCAAATGTACCAGTACCATTTTTCATGTGGAAAATATGTGTGGCGGTCTAGGGAAACCCGGCGCATTTCACATTCGAGGAAAGTGTTAATGGCCTTGGTGAACTCGCACATTTCAATAGCTGAAATGTACGTACTACGTAACAGGTAAACAGTAGTAGATCAATGCACCGGCAATCTGACAGCCCTTGCTGATTATTCAGCGACATCCGCCAGGTTTTCCTAGACCGCCACAATAGGACCACCAATAAGATACCAAACCCAGGGTTCTGCCGATGCTGGTCGGCGCCGGACGGCCCCATCCAGGACACAGAAATGCCGACCGGCACTCAGCCTAAAAGGAGTATTTTCCGACCAGCACGATTTTAAAGAAAAATGTTGAATAAAAATGTGTAGACTTCAATAAAATCATCATAAGAGAAAGTAACCTCGTATTTGTGCCTATGATCGATCTGAATGGTGTGGTTATCATCATAATAATTTTAGCAGATTGAGCGAGTGATCTGGCGAACTAACGAAGTGTACCAAGAGAGATGCCCGCAACGCACACTATACCGGTAATCACTTCCGAATTTCCTTTCTGTTCCCGCCATTCACAAAATGTGCTTCCCTCGGCGGGGCTTCCTGACACAGTTCTGACCAACGACAAAAACGGCGGGATACTTTTGCAGTAGAGTGGATCGGGGTCATTTGACGCCAAGCGAGGATGCTTTTATTGATAAAGAAGCTCATTATTTCGACTCTCAAGTGCCAGGAAATCGCATTTCAGCAAGTCTAGTTTTAAAATTTTTCTGGGGGACGACCCCCAGACCCCCCGTTCCGTCCGGAACTCATTCAGTCCTGGGCAGAACCCTGCAAACCAATGTTCATTTTCTATTGTTAACATGTCACCTGGCTGTACATAACAAGTCGTTTTGCTTTGGAATGTTATGGTGTTGTAATGAAATGGTCCATGGACCATGTGCTCACCGGGTTGGACATAATAGTCTAATGACAGAGGGAGGTACATATCAGTTATGAGCAATCTGGGTCAAGTCATTCCCGAGTAGGACTTTGTCTCCAATCCATCCCCTTAGGTAGGCATGTCTGAACATGGAGAGAAAATTGACGGAGCGTTTTACGAGCGTGATAGGGCTTGAGCATGATCGCACCGGGTTTAAAGGAAAGCCTGAGAACCTTCAGTAATCTAAAACAAGTTCCAATTAGAATTTGTTTGGTAATTACAACTAGAACTCATAATCATGAATTCAAAAATGCTCGTCTTTTCCAATCTTGGCCTTTTTTGGGCGTACTTTTTTAAAAAATGTAGGTGCCGCTGTGACCAGTTGTGGACTGACTGAGCCAAAATTTCCGATTTATTCTTTTCACAATTAAATGTCCCAATATACCAAATTGAATGGTTATGAAACATTCCGTGCTAATGGACTACAACGACGACGATGGATGACTGACACCTTGTCATGAGAGTAACTCACAGGTGATGTAAAATACAGGGATGGATCCAGGATTTCTGAAAAGAAACTGAGCTAGAAACATTGAAATCTGCGGTGAATTTCAATGATTTGCTCCAAATTTCAGAATTTCATGGTCGATTTTACAGATTTCTTGCCGAAAGGGAGGAGGCGTGCAGCGGGTGCGCCCCCTCTTGGATCCGCATCTGAAATATGAAATACAAATTACCCCTTTAATACCCAGATGTAAGATTTCATCTCATTTGGCTTCAAAATACTTCCTGAGAAAGAAACAGAAAAATCTCTCGCAATACAATACATACTGTTCGTACGGCTGCGTTTCTTCCTCATCTACTTCTGGCTGTATTTCAGCTGCAAGCTTTCCATGATCTCCATCACATTTTCCTCCCTGACTTTCTGTCGGCTGTAACAATAAACAAGTTATGTATGTAAATTGGACATAAAAGTCAGTGACTTACTGGCGTGACTGGTGTGCAGTGCAAGTTTGTCCCGGGTTTCATTGTTGGCATTCGCTACGTGAACCAATAAGGCCCAATTTTCTGTACCATATAGGTCTGAAGGTATTTTATGTCCAGGGCAGGACCAGGGACATTGTGCTCACCTGCCAGTGTGATGAGCAAAAGCTGGACCCAGGCAATGTCAGATTTCTGTGACAATGCTGGGGACCTATGACCTTACAAACACAGCAATTTTGTGTATCATCAATCAAATCTACCTGATGGCAACGTCCATCACCTAATCTGGCGTCGGATGTCTCGGTATTATCATCATCTGCATTAGCCCCAAATGTCTTAATATCATCATCTGAATTTGCCCCAACTGTCTTGACATCATCTTCTGGATCTTGAGTAGCATCACTGTCAAAAAAAAGATCTTGCGATCCAGGCACTTCCCTTGACCTTTTATCTTCTGTACCGGAATATGAAAGCTTTCCTGCCACATCCAATTCCTGCAGATGAGAAAAAGAAAGTGAAAGCAAATTGTCAACTAGAAATGTTAAATTCGCTCAATAAGTAAATTTGATGACCTCCACGCAGACATGCCGGCTAGATAGATGGGGCTAGGCCCGAGTTAACCTCCTCCTCCAAGAGTTAAAATGTTTCGCCATCCTTGGACTAAGCCGCCAGCCGTTGTCGGAAATTAACTGACGCGAGCACATGCATGCTGTGCTGACATGCCTGACCTGAATCACAGTCCGTGTATACATTTTGATCGCTGATGATGGGCCTGATGACTGTTCCTGGAACGTGTCGTGTGCGTGACGTCAGAGTTTTTCTGGGATAATTTATGTGATGACGTCAGCCAGAATAATGCGCAAGCGCGAATCAGTAGGAACCAAAATGGCGCCATTACAGAAGGACGAATCGACGATGAGAAACTTGGAATATTTATTAATAAGTTATTTCCAACGAAGGCGGGCAATTAATAGCAAGCGAGATGGCCGTATTTGATATACATCCTACTCCCTCGCCGTTTTTGGCGTAGGCCCTGCATTTTACAGTGTTTTCGGCGATTCATCTGACCGGCAGGCCAGTCCCCAAACAACAGAACAAACACGCCTGATCATGTCCTGATCTCGACGTCGCCATGGTCGTTGTTGAGCAATACGACGCGATGTCATAGCAACGGAATAAATTACTGACGTCATCCCGCTGAATAAATTAGGGAATTTTTCGCCTAAAATGCCCCAAAAACACGGAAATCGCCGAACAAATTCTAAAATCGCTTATCTCGTCTCTAGATAAGTGCACATTGCAGACTCGGTGAAAGACTTTCAGGTTGGCAGGCCTACGATCAGCGGTTTTCGAGGGTATGTTCACAGAACCAAAATTTGGGAGACACATAGGAAGAAACCCTGTGATAACAATATGACCTCCACATTCTGAGAGTGTGTGTGGAGGTCATAATAAATAGTAGCTTACAAATAATTGTAAGCTAGATATTGATAAATTATGATGCTTTAAAGGGCCTCTAGAGGCAGCTTTTTAGTGCATATTGATATGATTACTAACAGAGAATTGATGGCATGAAGATCCAACTTAGGCATCGTTTTTGAAGGAAGATTTCATCAGTGTCAAAATTTGATCCACAATTCATGAGTTCATGGTTACTGGCGCCACCTGTTGTATAGTCGCAGTACTGTTAGTAGCCCAATAGCAAGCTGCCTCTAGAGTCCCTTTAACAAAAGATGGCTGCTTGGCAGCGGTCTATGAAGTCAGATCAGGCTGAAATTTGCTGTACACAGGAAGGCTACATAGATACATTGTTCGGTGTACGGTAAAAAAGGCACTGGTAAAAAAGGCACCGGTAAAAAAAGCACGGTAAAAAAGGCACTGGTAAAAAATGGCCAGGGCCATTGTGCTCACCTCTGTGACAGAGTATGAAGTGTGAGTAGCCTGGTGATACACTGAATGGTGAAGGATTAGTGCAGAAACATCGTAACATTTACTACCGATGAGATATGGCCAAAGTCAATTTTTCAAGATGGCCGCCTGGCAGCCATGTTGAAGTCCAATCGAACCGAA